>CAUYRT010049779.1:0-60313 GCA_963574885.1 Lepilemur ruficaudatus
TTCCTCTTTTTCTGACTCCCTCTCGGGGTTCTGGGTATTTCTGCTCCACACACTCGTCACACTTCATCTGCTGCTGCCACTGCGCGGACCGGAGACCAGGCAGCGGGGGTGGGCACCCACCTGGCCCCAACTGTGCCTAAGCCCGATCTGCAGGCCTGAGCTACACCCGGAGCACTGGTTGGGGTCTCAGCAGGTGGTACAGGCTCTGCAAAGGCAGGGACCTCCGGCGTCTTCTCAAGCTGAGTCCCGATGAAAGCGCGGGTCTGGGAGAAGTGCTTTGGCCATCCAGGAGCTGCAGGGCTGAAGCCCCCGACAGTGGTGCCCTGGAGGAAGACGTGAGTGAGTCAGAGTGTGCAGTCTGTCCCGACTCTCCTCTCTCAGTCTCAGGGCACGTCCACTTCAGCAGGAAGGGGGTTCCACCCACACCGGGCAGGTCTCCCAGGGCAAAGGCTCGTCAGGGTGTCCCAGCCAGGAGGCAGGTGCGTGGGAACAGTGGGCTCTGCATGACGGGCACAGAGGGACTGTCGCGGGGCCCGTGCGAGCCGCTGTGGGACCCTCCGCAGCTGCACCTGGACGCAGCATCCGTGGAACAGCGAGGGGCACACACCCAACGCCACCGTGGGATTTTCCGACTACCGCCTCCAACAGTGTCTCTTCCAGCCACTCATTCCTGACCCCGGTCGACTACCTGGACAGATTTCCAACTCTCAAGTCACTTGCAGTATTAAAAAAATTCCAGCAGAGCTCAGAGCTGCAATCTCCTTTCCAGCGCGATACGCATCTCTTCCTCCGCCCAGGGCTGCCCGGTGCTGGCCACCGAGAGCTGACATGGTGGGTACAGGGGTGGCACGGTCTTATCCTCCTTCTCTCCTCCCGCTTCAAGTCCCTTCCAGTCCCTCTCCTCTGCGGTGTATCGGGTGGGGAGGAGGAGAATGGATAGAGTCCCCCATCCTCATGTGACCGCACAGCTGTCTTCCTCTGATCTGCGGCTGCTTTCCAGGCGGGCGTGTCTGCTGTGGGTTCCCTGCAAGAGTCAGGAGGGACCCCCCACCCAGCCCCACCGAGGCAAACCCATCACATGACTCTTTTTTTAAAATATTTTTATTTCAGGATATTATGAGGGTACAAACATTTTGGCTATATTTTATGTCTTTGCCTCACCCAAGCGGGGATGAGAGGCCTGCCCTTCCCCTCTGCAATGCTCACCGCGTCCAGTAGTTATGAGTTTGCCCACCCCAATCCCCAACCCCCAAAGGATATTACTACCGTGTGAGCACCTTAGTGTTGATCAGTTAGTGCCAATTTGATGGTGAGTACATGTGGAGCCTATTCTTCCCTTCTTGTGATACCTCACTTTGGAGGATGGGCTCAAGCTCTATCCAGGAAAATATAAAGAGGTGCTAGATTACCGTTGTCTTTTATAACTGAGGAATATTCCATTGTATACATATACCGTATTTTATTAATCCACTCACGGATTGATGGGCACTTGGGTTGTTTCCACATCCTTGCAATAGTGAATTGTGCTGCCGTAAACATTTGGGCACAGATGTCTTTATTGTAGAATGCCTTTTGTTCTTTTGGGTACCATCACATGACTCTTCTGAGCCCCCCCATTCCGTGGTCCTCCTGTGCCCTCCTCCTGGTGAGGCCCCTGCCTGGCAGGCAGCCTTCTTCATTGGAGTTTCAAGCCCTTCTAACTTGTAGATGTCCACTTAGGCCATGGGAAACCCTATGTCCTTTCTGTACCAAACGGTGGGAGGGAAGAAGGTTCCAGAGCCGTCTGTCCACACGGTTGTCTTCTTGGCTGATGGAGGCACAAGGCCAGGTACTCCTTGTCTTTTCCAGGGCAATAGGTGTTGATAAAATCCTACTCAGCATCCTGTTAAACCTGTGGTCCCCAACCCCCTGGCCATGGACTGGTACCGGTCCTCAGCCTGTTAGGGATGGGGCCACAGAGCTCTGGTACCCGCCCCCGCCCTGTCCATGGAAAAACTATCTTCCATGAAACCAGCCCCTGGTGCCAAGAGGTTGGGGACGGGGTGAGGAGCGGTTTGGAACAAGCAGGTGCCTCTAGTGGAAGCGAACTAGGAAGAGGCGACACTGAGGTGCTGTGTCCGTCCACCAGAGCCGCCTTCCCATGGCTGGCGTGGGCTGCTGGCTTCTGTCCCCACAATCCGCACCTAGTTCTCGGGAGTCGGAGGGAGGCAGGAGGGGTCGGAGAGAATTGAAGCCTTAAATAGGGGCGAAGAAGTTTTGGGGGACTAGGACCCCTAAATAAAAAAGAGCCAGTGCTCCCTGGAGTGGAAAGAGCCCCAGAAATCCTCAGCAGGGACAACAGCAAGGGTGACGTGAGCAGGAGGGGTCCGGCAAGGCCGCTCTGACAGCCATGGGGAATGGCGGGAAGTGGGTGGAACAGAGAGCGCGAGGAGGCTGGCGTGGGGAGCACGGAGTGGGGAGGGGGAGACCGGGCCAGGAAGAAGGAGCGGGGGCTGGTTGAGCCCACTCAGGGGACAGGACAGGGAAACAGCAGGAAAATACCTGGAGACAGAGTCCTGGGAGGAAGGGAAGCCCTGGCATTAAAGAAATTAACTGCGGAGTGTGGAAATTGCAACCCAGACCCAAGTCGAATGGAGAAACCGCCAAGAAATGCAACACAATGACAAAGTGACTCTTTACAAAGAGTTTATTTTTCCCAGAGGGGAAGGAACCTTTTTGAAATCTGAGACACAAATGAAAATGGCCCCACACACCCACCCCAGCCCCCAGTGCCACTCAGAGGCACCCAAGAGGCTCCATCATTAAAATAAATAACTTCACAATAGGGGAACAATAATTAAATAAACTGTAGCATAAACAGACTGAGACTGGACCTGAGCTGCTCAGGTCTGAAGCCAGACGTTCAGCAGCTGGCATCCGTAACAGGGAGTGACGTCATTTCTGGAAAATTGCGGCGTAACGTGGGTGACCCAGGACGGAGCTCTTACCCCTGGGAGCTCACGGGCCTGGGCAGAGGTGTGGGAGAGCCGGGCAGCAGCGAGGGCAGGAAGTAGTCCAGGGCTCTCAGGAAGGTGCTCAGCTTGCTCGAGAAGCCGTCACAGTCTCCTTCTGGGACGTGTAGCCTCTGCTCCTCCTTTGGGGAAATCAGAAAGTCGGGTCAGGTGTGGCGAAGGCGGAGGGGTCTGGCAGGTGCCGGGCTCAGTCTGGGGCCGGCGGCAGCTTACCTGGGGTGCGGCGGTGGGGATGGGCAAAGTGTTCAGCAGTTCCTGTGGACCGGAGATGAGAGAGGCCGGTCAGCCTTGCCGGGAGCCACGGGGCCCTGCGGCTGGGGGTGGCTCTGCCCTGGCTCTGCAGATGTTGGTGGCAGAGGAGAGGGTGAAACTGGGGACCGGAGGTGACAACTCTGCTCCCGCTTGGGGAGGGGCGAGGCCAGGGCGTGCACTCTGACCCGCAGTGGGTGCTTCTGGGGACACTGGAGGTACCTTCCCCAGCCACATGTACCTCAAGCTTCTTCAGCTGCTTCCTGATGACTAAAGAGCAGGAGGTATTCAAGAGCTCTGAGGCGTTCAGGAAGGCAGCCAGGTTAGCCTTCAGGAAGGTGGGGTTCTGCAGCGATGGAGCCTGTCAGGCAGGGCTGGCAGGGGCTGGCCTGCTCATGGCCTTGGGTGTCATCCCTGCCTCCTTCCTTGGGTGGCCTCCCACCACCTCCCCCAGCTCTGTCCTGCCAGCCCCCAGCTGCCCCGGGCACAGCACCCAAGCCGTCACAGGTGGCAAAGGCCCGTCAAGGCAGGGCCCGTCCCACCTCCTGGCCGCAGGAGGGCCAGGTGAGGGGCCTGGGCGAATGGGGGACTTTCTGAACCAGCTGCCGGGGAAGAAGCCACGGGGGAGGAGGCCCATGCTGCCGACCCGAATGTCACAACTCCCACCCTTGGGGGACAACACCCACCACACGCCCCCTACATGACGCAAAGGATGGGCTGCTGGAGGCATTTGCAGTTAAGATGCCCGACAAAGGCTGAGGCTCAGGCCTGACCACGCAGGCGTGCCCCGGTCCAGGGCAGGGACTGGGGGAGGCCGTGGGCCCTCAGGCTGGTGCTCACCGTCAGGGTCGCCCACGAGCTCTGGCTCTCGTCTTTCTGCTGAGGATGAGTGAGGCCCAGTGAGTGCGATGGCCCGGGGCCACCCGGGGCCATCCCCACCCCATGCCCGGCCTGGCCCAGCCACTCACAGAGAAGTTCAGATGTCCACGGATTTCAAGGATGGTGTTCCTTAGTCCGGAGATGTCCATAGTCTGGGTCCCAGCGGACTTTGTGGGTAGGGGGCTCTGGAGGCTGAGGGGGAGGAGGATGAGGAGCGGGAGGCAGAGGGGTCTGCACATCTCTGGGCTGTGTTCTTCCCTGGCGCTGTGGGGATCGAGGGGCCTGGCCCTCTTATATAGGCGCAGAGTGGGGCTTTTGGTAGGACGCAGGGAGAAGCCCTAGATGAACTGATACCCTTTTCTGATTCGGAACATCCATGACAAACTCACCAACTATTCATCATTTGCTGGAACTCGAGATCAGGAAAGCTTGAAAAGACGCTCTCGCCTCACCACGGAAGACGAGGGGGGCAGGTGGGGGTGCAGGTGAGGGAGCAGCCCGGGTCCCGCGCACCTGGCCCTGCCGCCCCCCGGCCAGCGCCAGCCCCCCTCGCCGGCCCCCTCCCTCTGCTTGGGCAGCAGACAGGCATGTGCCTGTGACGTGCACGCGTGAAGTCCCGCCCACCTAGAAGGGCATTTCCTGAGAGCCTGGGGACGGCGGGCTATTAGCATGTAAGTCCCAACAGTGTCACCTCACCACTGGGGCTGGGGACCCTGTGCCTGTGTCCCCCGCCTTGCCTTTGGTTCTGTCTGACACAGTACGATACACGCAGTAGGGACATGAGATCCCGCTCTTTGTATGCCGGATGGGCGATGGGAGAGCAGCAGGCCCTGAATGCCCTCACGGCCACCCGTCCCCACACTGGCGCAGCAGACAGTCGGCGGGAGGTCAGCAGACAGTGCACTGCAGGCGCCACCCGGCTCCCAGAGCACGGCTGCGGCCCACCTGACTCCAGGTCCCCCTCCAGGCCTTGGCCGCCCCTCCGTCCTGTCTGCCCCGTTTCTGGGCTTGCCCGGCCCCCACCAGGCAAATCATTTCAAAGCACAGTTCTCCATCCGTCTGCCCTATTGGGCCGGGGCCGGAGGGGAGGCCGCTCTGCACAGGCTGGGCCATGGGAGGAAGTGCAGAGAGAGGGCACAGGCCAGGCCTCTCCATCCGGGTTCTCCGGGGCCATCTCGTGGCTCTGCCTGGCTGACCAGGAGCCCTGGGCTGCTTCCGTGGTGATGAAACCAGGCACTGTGGTCAGGGCCCCCGGCGGAAGCGTGACTGAGGCCTCGGGCAGACCGAATCTGCCAATGTGATGCCATGGAGAGAGTGGCAGGGAGCTCGTCATGGTGACTGGGGCCTCGGTTCCTGTGGGTGGCGGGCACCCCCGAAAATCCCATCAGCGCCATGGGGATGAGTGACAGGAAGGAGTAGGTGTGGCCCCTGGCTGGATGGGGCCTTGGGGTCACGGCCTCCAGCACTGAGCACCCCTCCATGGGCCTGAGCCAGGCCCATGGGGCCAGGCAGACCCCGAAACCTCCGGCCTCTGCCCTGCGGGCCCCGCGCAGCAGAACTGGGCTGGCTCACCTGCCCTGAGTCCGGCGGCAACCTCAGCCACCCCAGGGGTGGGCACCCACAGCCCATTTCCCCTCTGATAGCATCAGCCTGGCCTGCCAGGAGGTTTCCCTGGGCCGGGCTGACCCAAACGCCTAGGGTGGAATCTGTCGTACGGGGTCCAGGCCTCTCCCAGGGGGCCGGGCAGGACTGTGGTCTCTGGGGGAGGGAAGTGGTGTCTGTGATTTCATCTGAGACCCCTGTAAGGTCAAGGAAACCTCAAGGAGACCCCCAGGGAGGCCTGGGCCGGGCCCATCTGAACCACGCTTGCCTATGGGAACACGACCCTCATTCCTCCCTGGCTCTCTGCACGGCAGGTGTTGGGCTGAGCTCGCTGGGCCTCCCCAGGCAGGCGGCTCGAACTCCCCAACTCGCCAGCCCTCGTGCCGCTGACCCCTCCCCAAATCCTCACCTCTCAGCTCACAGGGAACACGGAAGCCACTGTCCCTTCCCTGTACCAAACCTGCGGCCAACCCTCCCTGACCCCGACCACTGACCACTGCACCCTCCCCCCACCCCCGGAGGGATGGGCCACCCAGGCGGCCTCCCCTTGAGCTCTGGAGGAGACGCTGCCACCGCCCTCGGCCACTCCCCGCGTCTCCAGCAGAGACGAGCTCCAGCTCCCCTGTCTGGAAGGCGCTTCTCTGACCTGTGACCCCTCTGGCCGCCCCCGCCTCCCCCGTCCCTCCAGAACAGAAGTTCTCACTGCCGCGGCCTCTGCCCACCACGCCCTGAAATTGCCCCCCCATGCCCTGGGGACCTCCTGGCCGATCACCCCCGCGGTCCCCTCCTGCCTGCTGCATCACCCCGAGGCTGTCTCTGCAGGCACTGCCCAGGGGCCCAACAACCTGCTCATCCTCAGTCCGGTGATGTCACTTCCTAGCTGCATGAACTCTGCCTCTCTGAGCCTCAGTTTCCTCAGCTGTGAAATGGAGGTAACTGCCTCCTAGGTCATTGTGAGAATCAAACAGTCCATGAACAGAATTCAGTTCCCGGCATGCGGTAAGCGCCGCTCCACGGAAGTCAGCTGCTAGGGCCCCTCCCTCAGCCAGCTTGCTCCCTCCACACCAGAGTCCAGCTCCTCACCTCTCACCCGGGGGACCTCCCCGGCCCCCCCAATTGTCCTGAGCCTCCCCGTTCTCCCCACGGCAGCGACACCGAGCGTCCTGGGACCCACACCACCGCCCGGCTGAAAACCCCACAACCCTTCCAGTGCTCCTGAGCAGGAACCTCAGCCTCTTCCAGAAACAAGCTTGGGTCTGGGGGCACAGGGGACCCTCCCAGAGCTGAGGCTTTTCGATTCGGAAGGTCTGGGCTGGGGCCGCAGGGCCGGCACGTCTAACCCGCTCCTAGGCGGTGCTGGCCCTGCAGTTCGCTCTGAGCACTGTGCGAGGAGGAGCCACAGGCTTAGTCTCCTCACAGGACTGAGCTGCCCAGGGGAGGGACCCCGTCTGTTCTGTTCACGGTGCCTGCACATGGCAAGTGCTTCATCGGTTTGTGGCATGGACTGAGCCTCCTGAGTACCAGGCTCCCTGCGCTGTTCTGTTTGAATCACGCCTTCGAGCTCTACTTGGCTTTGAGGACGCTCCGGCCCAGACCGCAGGGCTCCCCCAGCCCAGGCCTGGCCCTGGCCACGCCGGGAGCACATACAGGCCACGGCACAGCCTGAGTCACAGCGGCCTCACTTGCCTCCCCTGCAGCCACATCCTGGTCCTTGTCTCCACCTGATCTGCTTCTGCTCAGAAGCCCAAGCACACAAATTCCCCCGGCTCAGCAAACCTCCCATCCGCCATCTCCCACACTGATCACATCACACCGCACCCGGCCCAGCCCTGGCCTTTCCATCTGCCTCTCTTCTTCCTCCCACCCCAGGCTCCGTCATCTGGAAGAATCCTTCCCCACGCCCCGTCACGCTCACACCTTCACCAAAACCCCCTGCTCTGGGCGGGCGTCAGGGCCTGCCTGACACATCCGTGGGGCAGGGGGACCCCTTCGTCCCCCAGGGGCTGCCCTGTGGGCCCCCCACATCACCCTCCTAGATTTCCTCCTTCCTCTCTGGCTACTGCTTCTCAGGTCCTTTGTGGACTCACCGTGAACTGTCCCTTCTCTCGGCCCCTTCTCTGCAAGCCCTGCCCGCTGGCCTGACCCGCCCAATCCGTGCTCCTGCACAGACCGGGATCCAGACCCTCCCAACAGAACCGCCTCCCGCCAGTCACCACCCCAGCCTGACACCAGGGGGCCACCCCTCTCTCCTCTCTTCCGGGCCTCACTCCTCTGACCAGCCCTAACCCTCTCAGGCCAGCCCCCTCCCCAGCACCCAGGGCAGCATCCTCGGGTCCCCAAGCCCAGCTCTCCGTGCTCCCTGGGGGCTGCAGCCCGGCCTCCAGCAGGGCAGGTCCCACAGTGTGGGGTGCAGCTTGGCCATGCTGCCATCGGACCAATGACAGAAGGGCCACCGGGTGCCTGAGCTCCATCTGCCACCAAGCAGGGGCAAAGTGCCAAGGAGTCTCTTCCCAAAGCTGATGGGGCGAACCCCTGTGGGCTTCACCTTGGGAATTCAGCACTGAAGGGGCGTCAAGAGATGTGTGCTCGTGCAGGGACGGCCAGCCACGTGCCAGGCAAACCCTTGTCCATTCCAGTGGCCTTCACCTGGCCACCCACCAGGACCAGGCCGCACCAGGCAGGGCGGGCAGCAGAGGGCCAGGGCTGCCCAGGGACAGCAGGTGGGATCCCACTGGGAGCAGGCCAGGCTGACGCAGGGCCAGGCTGCCCCACCTGCCAGTCTCCACTCTGCCCACCCCGTGTCTTCCTTGACGACAATAGCAGATACCCTGAAAGTAATCTTTTCTCCTGTTTCACTCACCTCAAGTACTAGAAAGTGATGGATGAATAAGTCTGTGGTTTCCTATGGAGGTTCCATGTCAGATAAAGATCCTTCCGACGCCCGCCCCCCAGCCTCCCTTGCCTGGGGTTGTGGGCACGCTGCCACCGCGCATATAAGGTGGGAGGCTGCTGCCAACTCTTCAGAGCCCCACCGAGGACCTGGACACGACAGAATGCATCCCGCCAGCCTCCCTGTCCCACACCTGCACCTGCTCCTGCTCCTGGCCAGCCTCGGGCTGCAGGCTCCCCGGGTCCAGGGAAGGCCCCTGACGACGACCGATCCTTACTGCAAAGAGATCCTCAAAGAAATCCGGGGACACCCAAACAGGCCAACTTTGTCTTCACAAGTGAGTAGCTGGGGTGAGGGTGGCCTGGGGCGGGGAGGGGCCGTGGGTGCCTCAGGCCACAGGCCTCACGGGCTCTCTCTCTCTCCCTCTGCTCCCCCAGCACTCGCTCGACCCAGAAGACTACCATCTCCTGGTGGTAAGTGCTCAGCCCTGCACTTGGATCCCAATCTACTTCCTGCCTGGGTGGCCTCCGCCATGTCATTCCACCTTACCTAGCCTCAGTTTTCTTATCTGTAAAATGGGGTTAACAACGCCTATCTCTGTGGGGCTGTCATGACGATCAAATGACACGGTGTGCATGACATTCCTGGACCAGCATCTGGCACTTAACATGTGCTCAGCACATGGCCTCAGCTGTGGCTATAATTAAAATGATGTTTTTTAAAATTATAAAATGAAAAGGCAGCTCTAGGTGAATAATACCAAAAGCCTCAAGCTCAGTTTTTGGTTGGGCACACCCCGGACTGACAGACTAGAATTTCTGCCAAGAATGTACCTGCTTCCTTCCTTTTAATTTCAAAAGATTGGGTTGACGCCTCCCACCACCACCAGCCCTGGCATTATCACGTGCTGTTACTTCTCACAGTCCCAGTCGGCTGCAATAGCTGTGTCTCCCTTTGTCCGTATGAGTTGAAGGCTTTGCTGAGTCTATTGGCCGCTTGCATTTCTCTTCCTTTGGGCACTCACAGCTCACAGATGCACTCATGTCCATGCTGGGCTCTCTGTGACTTTCTTTCTGATTTCCAGGAGCCTTCAATTCAGTTATCTGGCCTCCTGGCTACACCTTGGCCAACCCCCTGCCTTTTGCAGAGCTTCTCTGGGGAGACGTTTTTTCACCAAGTGCAGAAAGATCCACCAGGCCCCTCCTGTAGCTCACATGGAGCTGGGGGGCCGGGGCTCAGGGGAGCAGGCCCTGCCTGGGGTGTGCACACACTTCCAGGCCTGTGCCCTCTGGGGCAGCTCAGGGCCCCACCTGGGGCAAGAAGGGGACTGGGAGGGGTTGTCCAAGGCCGTCGCAGACCGTAGGCGGATGACTTCAGCCTGGCCATGGGAAGGACACGCCCTGACCTTCCCTGCTTACGTGTATCCCTTGCCCCCTTAGGAACAAAACCTTCTGAGGCCAAACCTGGATGCCTTCCTGAACGCTATCGAGAGTTTCCAGGAGAAAGAACTGGGAATCAAGAACAATCTCAAGGTGTGTGAGGCTACTGAGGGTTTTGGGGGTCCCTGCGTGGGTCCTGCCCTACGACTGGGGAGGAGGGCAACAGGGCTGCCTCCTTTCCGGGGGAATCTCTGACTGTCTGCTCTGGTCTCTCCCGCAGGAACTCCAGGCATGCCTGCCCGTGAGCACGGCCACGCCCACGGTAAGCTGTCCCCAGGACGCCCTGCAGCTGTGCCCCCAGCCGGCCACCCCTCCGCAGCCCAGACCCGCCTAACGCCACTGTCCTGGTTTCTCCGCAGGCAAATCCGATTCGGATCAGGGAGCGTGACTGGGCCGACTTCTGGAGCAAACTGATCCCCTATCTGCACGCCGCTGATGCTGTTCTGGGGTCCTAGGCAGGCCCTGCGCCCCAGATCCCCAGCCGAGGCCCCGCTCCCGCCGAGCATCTCGGCACAGGGTCTCGGGCACCGACACCGCGGACGCCACGACATCGTCGCACGCCCAGCACGGAAGCCTTTCTCTCTCCCCCATGGCGTCAGACGACTTGTTCGTGATCTCGTCTCTGAAATGTGAAGCTCCTACTTGGCCGTGTGCGATTATGTTCTCACGCTTGTCCCACGGAGGCTATTTATGTATTTATTTATTTATTGCCTTCTGCAATGTGCAGCGTATTTATTTTAGCAGCGGAGTTGTGTCCTGCTCCTTCTGGAAAAATCCCAGAAGGGGACTGAGGGGCACGTCCATCTGTGCCTCGGGCGTTATGCTGGCCCCAGGCACGTGTGACAATAAACCAGACCCTGAATGACTGTGTGTGGCCGGTATCTCAATTCGACTCAGATCTTAGTGGCCGGTGTAGAGGAGACCGGGGTGCCGTGGCCTTCCAGTGTCCCGGGGCTGCGGTGTGGACGTCGTCCAGGGGAGCTCGTCCGCTCACACCGCCCGCCGGCCACCCCATGCCCAGAAAGGTCGCTGTAACCCCACCAAGCTCTTGCCTGTCCTGAGCATTTGCCAGTGGTGTTTAACTCAGTCCTCGCCCCGACCAGAGTGTGTTAGCTCCGCTTTGTGGGACGCTGAGGCTCAGGGTGGGGGAGCCACTGCCTGAGGCCACACGGCTGGTCCAGGACGCAAGTCTGGGGCGCTCTGACCCCACGGCGCACGTGCCCCCCGGCGGTCCTGCCGGGCACCGCGGCAGCCTGCCCTGTTCTCCCCAGGGCCCAGGTCACAACACACATCCCCGACCTCCACAACGCAGCAGGCCCTGGTGACATGGGTCACCCAGGCCTGGTGACTCCGCTCCTCCAGGAGTCTCCACGCCTGGTGTCTCCGCCCTGTCCAGGCCCAGCTCTCCTGCCTGACAACGTAGCAGCCCCTGCAGGCCTCCCGGCCGCCCGGCAATCCGTGTTCTCCTGGGGAGCCGACTGAGCCCTCGAAAACGCAGCTCTGAGCGTGTTGGTCTGACCCCCAATCCCCAGACCGCGGGGTCCCCTGGACCTCGTCCGTAGCCTCAGGACAGCAGCCCAGGCCCACCTCCACCTGCTGCTTACATTCCCCGGCGCTCTGGGCTCCTGGGTGAACCACCCACTTTTCGTACCTCCAACCCTTTGCCACACTGTACCCTCGGCCCACCGGCCGTCACCGTGACTCGGCACGAGGAGTCTTACCTCAGAGACCAGCTCAAACGCCGCCTCCTCCGGGCTGTGCACCCTGTTCCGGGACAGGGCTCTTCTCCGAACAGGCGGGTGAGCAGGGACTCGGTGGAAAGACGCCAGCGAGGCCCTGGGTGGCACAGGCCGGGCTGCAGGCTGGGACGTCGCTGCAGCCCCTACCACTCCCTGGACGTGGCCTCGTATGGCTTCAGGCCCCGCTGATCCTGCAGCCCGGCCTCCCTCCGCGGCTCCCCTGCCTGCAGGTGCGTCTCCTGCTGGCCTCACGTGCAGCAGGTGCGCCTGCTCCAGGCGGCGTGGGAGGAGGGGCTCAGGGCCTTCCTCATCACGGTCCTCTCTGGCTCCTCACGAGCCCCATAAAGGCTTCAGGGGCCGACACCAGACACCGGGGGCCTGACCCCCCCTCAGGTTGGGAGTGAGGGGCGGCCCAGCCGCTGGGCGGGGACAGGAGGGGGTGGAACCATCTGCAACCAGCTCGGAAACACGTTCCTGTTTCTCCTGGTGAACCTTTATGTTCCCACAGAAATCACCCTCGCTCCGTCCCCCTACCACTCCCCGGACCGGCTCGTGCAGGGCGTGGGGGGTCAAGGGTCAGGGCGGGTTCACTGCTGGCCTCGGCCCTGGGAGGGGCAGGGACGCTGCTGCAGTTCCTGGCGGGGCCACCAGGGGGCGGTGCCAGGCCCGAGAGCGCCGGGGGATCCGGGCGGGGGGGGGGGGGTCGTCGCGCACCCATCCCCCACCCGCACCCCCACCCGCCCCTGGGGGTCGGGCCCGTTTTCATCCGGGGCCAAGGCAGCTTCTGTGCCCTCCATGGTCCTGGATGAGCCGCTGCCTGTCACCTCCACACTCCCACCCTGGGAGCAGGGATGGTGGTCGGTCAGACACACCTGGAGAGGGAGGTCAGACAGGCAGGACCAGGGCAGGAGCCGGGTGGCAGGTGCAGGTGACATATTTGAGAGGGAGTGACCTGTTCAGGTTTTCGGGGGCCGACCATTGCCCTCTGCAGTGGTGCAGCCTGCAGCCCGGAGCCAGGCTGGGACCAGGGACAACACTGGCCCGGCCACTCAGCTCAGCTGTGACTCCAGACCTCAGGCCTTGTCTGGGGCAGCCCAGCCTGGCTGGAGCACTGAGCGATTGGCGGTCAGTTCCACGTCAGGTTGGGAGAATTGCTATGTGCTTCAAACTAAAGGGTTTTGTTCTCTCAAAGTTCGAGTGTTGAAATCTAATCCCAGTGTGATGGTGTTAGAATGTGGGGCCTTGGGGGCTGATTAGGTCATGAGAGCAGAGGCCTCATGGATGGGGTCAGTCCTTTATAAAAGAGCCCCCCTGGGCCGGGCATGGTGGTGCATGCCTGTAGTCCCAGCTACTTGGGAGGCTGAGGCAGGAGGATCACTTGAGCCCAGGCGTTTGAGGTTGCTGTGAGCTAGGCTGACACTACAGCACTCTAGCCTGGGCAACATAGCAAGACCCCATCTCAACAAACAAACAAACAAAAACCCTCTAAAAACAAGAGCTCCCCTGCCCCTTCTGCCATGTGAAGACACACTAAGGAGACGACTGTCTACGGGGAAGCAGCCCTCACCAGTCACCAAACATGCCAGCACCTTGGTCTTAGACTCCTAGCCTCCAGAACTGTGAGAAATAAATTTCTGTTGTTATACGCCGCCCAGTCTAAGGTATTTTGTTGTAGCAGCTGGAATGGATAAGACAGCTCGCAGCTCCCCGGCAGGTCTGTCAGTTTGATCCGAGATTTCTCCCAGCAGCCTGGACTGTCCCTGAGCCAGGTCTATATGTGCAGTTCACACCAGGGGGCAGCAGATGCCCAGCAATAAATCCCGATGCCCACCGGGCCAAGCCCCCTCCTTCCCACACCCCATGTGCCTCATTAGTAGGAAGGCAGCTCACATCAGTCGACCAGGAATTTTATTTTCCATTTTAACCTTAAAAGCACTAGAGCTTTTCTTTGGGATGGAAAGATGGGAGAACATATATGCTTTTCACTGAAAATCTTAGAAATGCATAAAAATAGAGCCAAGGGACAGTTGTCCGAAAGGCAAGTGCCTGAGGAGGGCAGAACGCAGACGGGCCTGGCCACCCCGTGCCACGATGCAAACCTTCTGCTCGGGAAGGGCCCTCCCGCCCTGGCCCCGAGCCCCCTTTGACGCAGAGGAGCAAATGCCCTGAGGACCCCACAGCTCCCCGGCTGGGGCCGGCAGGGGTGCGACCCTGGGTCAGGAGTCTTGGGGGGACTTGGCCGAGTCTGGCTGGCCCGGCACAGTGCGGTGGAGTCATTGCAGACAGCCGTGGACGTGTGGGTTGCACAGGAAGCTTGAGCCGGCAGCAGTCCATCAGGCAGAGGGGTTGGGAAGGAGACGGGAGTGAGGCAGATGTACGGGGGAAGGGCACGGAGGTCTGAGAGCACAGGGTAAGCTGAGGCTCAGGGCGAGAGTCTGAGCAGCTGAAGGGGCAAGAGTGTGGTTAGGTCCCACGTGACTGAGGTGGAGACTGGGCCCTTGGTCACTGCTTCTGCCCCTGGGGCCTGATGGTTTCAGCTGGTCCCTCCCCCATCCCTCCTCCCTGGTTCCAGCCAGCCCAGCCCGGCCACCGTGGGCAGCAAGACTGGACAATCATGGACTGAGGAGCGGTGGGCGTGGGGTGGGGCACGGGTGGGATGGGGCCGGGGAAGACCCCGTGTGTCCAACACCCACGGGACAGGGCTCGGGCAGAGGGAGGGAGGTGCTGCAGGAGCCAGGGCCAGCCCAGCAGGGGGTGTCCCTGAGCCCAGAAGGATGGGGGCCCCATGTGGGGAGCAAGGCAGAGGCCAGGGTGGAGGCCAGAGCGAGTCCTCACGGGGCGGGGGCCGCAGGTGCTTAATTTTCCCCTTGAAAACCTTAGGTCAGGCTTGTGGAGGTAGAGATGAGCCAGGCAAAGCTGCTGCTGCCCTCCTGGACCAAGAGGGACTCAGAGAATGCCCAGAATGACCCGATGGAGTCTGCAATGACCCCGTCATTCAGATAGAGACTGAGGCACGGAGAAACTGCAGGAGTGCGACCCCAGAGCTCTGAATCCTCAAGCAACGCGGCTCAGCCAGTGGCCACCGAGGCACGAGAACCCTTTGGTCTGACCCGGGGCCCAG
Organism: Lepilemur ruficaudatus; assembly: GCA_963574885.1. Lineage (NCBI taxonomy): Eukaryota > Metazoa > Chordata > Mammalia > Primates > Lepilemuridae > Lepilemur > Lepilemur ruficaudatus. The sequence continues at coordinate 14,931 of CAUYRT010049779.1, forward strand.
CTGGGTCTCCCCCGACTGGGCCAGGGCTGCAGTGGCAACTTCTGGCTCCAGCCAGAGTGGGTGGCGGGGCCCAGGGTGGGGACCTCGCTGCACACTATGTCCTCCCAACCACCCCACGCCTCCCGCCAACAGCCTGCGTGTGCCCACGACCTGTCCCCCAGCACCTCCCTCCCAGGGCTCAGATCCAGAGCAGGGGCCTCCCATGCTCCTCTCTGTGCCTCATGGAGCCCCCGGCTACACCACTGGCTCCCGGCCCTGCTGTGGCTGGTGGTCAAAGCCTCCTCCGGGCCACACCCAGCTCCTCGGAGGCTCCAGCTCAGCCTCCACCAACAGCCGTGGCTGGTGCGGCCACACTCTCCCCTCCCCTGCCCTGCTCCCAGCATCCACGGAGTCTTGCGCCGGCCTCCCTGCCTCCCCTTCAGACGGCAGCCCTCGACCGTGGCCCCGCAGGACTTGCTCCCGCGAGTGTCTTGGCGGGGGCAGGGCAGGCAGGTGAGAGGCCCAGGCAATGGGAGACGGTACCCAGAGAGGGGCCAGCTGGGCGGGGCTACAGCAGGGCAGGGGTCTCCTCCCCTCCCCCTTTCGTGAGCACAGGCTGCTGTCTGGATCCCACGGGCTGGCCGGGGCCCTCCTGGCCATGTGTGATAAAGACATGGTCCAGCCACAGCGACCCTGCAGAGGACTGTGAGGCTGGAATCAGGGAGGGCCCAGGCCCATCCACACAGGGTGGGTGTCCAATAAACATGACTACCCTGCGGTCACCAGGCTGAGGGCCAGACACAAGCGATGCTTATTTCTGCAAGGCCTGGCCCTGGGCTCTGGCAGCCTGCGACCAGCTCCTCCCAGCCGGGACAGGGCAGGACCGGGACTGTGGCCCCCTGTCCTGGTGCTCCCAGTCGGCCTCTTCCAGGAGAATCTGGGTGGCTCGGCCACGTCTCCGTCAGCCGAGCGCAAGCACCAGGCTGCAGACAGCGTTTGCCTCCTGGGGCAGGTGGGGCGGGTCTCGGGGGCCCTGGGGTGGGGGGGTGGTTCTGCACAGGCACACTCGTTATCAGGGAACCCTAAATCCACGCCCACTCATAGAGCATGAGAAGGCTCAGCAGGCTGGTCCAGACCCTGGTGACCTTTCCCCTGCCTGGACAGACAGGGAGATTGAGGCCACGGGGGAGGCACCCAGAGGCCAAACCAGAAAGTTAAGGCAGAAAGCATGGCGCCTGCAGCCCAGCACCTTCACGTGCAAATCTCCAGCGACCTGCAAACACAGGCCTACGTCCCCTTGTGGAGATGAGCCCGCTTGGGCCTGAGGTGGGAGTCATAGCCCAGGGCTGCACAGTGGATGGGCCTGCCCGGACAGGGCCTGGGAGGGCTGAAGGAGTCCCGGAAGATCCAGAGAAGTCCTGGAGGGAGCTTGTTCCAGAACCACTTGTCCTGCCAAGAACAGAAATCTTGCATCTGCCACCTGGCTCCTGGCCGTCAGCTCCAGGGGGTGCGGGAGCTGGGCAGGGGTCTGAGGCTCTCACCCAGCACCTTGGCCCAGACTCTAGCACAGACAGAGGAGGCAGTGAGGGGCCCCTCGGGACTTCAGAAGTTATAAAAGCTTCTGGTCTCATGATTTTCTAGTTATTTATTTATTGAGACAGGGTCTTGCTCTGTTGCCCAGGCTGGAGTGCAGTGATGTCATCATAGCTCACTACAACCTCCAACTCCTGGGCTCAAGCGATCTTCCTGCCTCAGCCTCCTGAGTAGCTGAGACCACAGGAATGTGCCACCATGCCCAGCTAATTTTTCTATTTTTTGTAGAAACAGGACCTCACTATTGCTCAAACTGGTCTCAAACTCTTGGTCTCAAGCCATCCTCCCTCCTCAGCCTCCCAAAGTGCTAGGATTACAGGTCTGAGCCACCATGCCCAGCCCTCCTTTTAATTTTTAATGCAGCCTGCAACGGCTCTTCCCAAGGAGGCTGACAAAGGCAGTGGACCTTCTGGGCGCCTGCGACCCTCCTCGGGGCTGGGGTGAGGCTGAGAACAGAGGATGGGGGGGGTGTGTTCCCAGCCCTCGAGGGAGCACATGGGGTGAGCAGTGGGCCAGGTGGGGTCAGTGTTGTCGGGGGCAGGCCTGGTGCACCCACGGGTGTCTGTGTCCTTCCAGGACTCGTCTGCCTGAGTGTGCGCAGTGTGGCTGCAGTTCCAGGGGAGCAGTGAGGAAGCCCCAGGGACAAGGGGTGGAGCAAACAAAGAGGTCTAAGAGTTGGCACCGCTGGGCACTGCCCACCCGGCTCTCTCTGTGCAGCTGCTCCGAGGCTGGGAACCTCCTCTTCACCAGTGGCTTCCAAATGTCTCGGGCCCCAACCCCGGCAGCCACGTGGCCACAACTGACCGAGTCTTCCTGGAGGTCTCTGCCACCTTGGGTCACTCCATTGCAGCACATGGCCCTGACGTTCACCCGCTGCCTGAGCCCTGAGCCTCGGAGACGCCGCACTCACCTCCTGCCCACGGCCACACCCCAGTCACCTCAAAGCCGTCTCTGGACTTGCTAAACCCGCAGTTTAGGAGCCCTCCGGTGGTTCCTCTCGTGCGTGTCTCGGTTGCACCTTGACGCTGTGTCTGTGGGTCTGGCCTTGTGCTCCTCGTCCCCCCCCATGGGACCACCTGCCAGGTGTCACCAGGTGTGCTCCTTCATAGCTGCCCCGGGGGACAAGGACAAGCTCACTTCTCTGCTGGTCTGGCCGGGTGATCAGCACGTCCTGACTTTCTGACCCCCCCAGATGGCAGAAAATACTAGGGCAGCAGGAACGGATGTCGGTTCAAATTCGGGCTCTGCAGTCACACAAGACAGGGTCCCGTGCGGGACCACGGGACCTAAGGGACTTTGAGGCCCATTTCCCCCCCCCCCCCGCTTGGCGACTTCCTCTTGTGGTAGGGTCCTGGGTGACACAGAGCCTGTGGGAGGGACACGCACAGGACTCTCCTTCCAGAGGGTTTCCTCCTGGCCCAAAGGGAACGGGGCCAACGCGGGGTCAGACCAGCCATCGCGGTCCCCGCCCCCACCCGCTGCAGCCCTGTCGGAGCCCCTGAGTCAGTGTGGCCGGCGCGATGCTATCTACAGCTGCCTCTCTGCGCGGTGCAATCTAGGAATGCCTGCCTGTGTCACGGCCTCGGCCCTGATGTCATCTTTCCAAGAGGAAGATGTGTGGCCGCCCACAGACCTCATCACCAAGCCCGTGGATCTCTGCCCTGGGGGTCCCGATCTCAGCGCCACGGGCCGTGCTGCTGGGAGGGCTCCCTCCCGTGGCGCCTGTCTCTCCTCCGTCCCTGTCCTCCCAGGGTGTCGGCCACTGGCCAGCCATCGGCTACTCGCCCAGCTATCGAGACCCAGCCCTGAAACACAGATGTGCTGGCCCTCAGCCCTCCTTCCGCGTAACCCTCCGTGGCCTCGGCGTCATGTGGACGTGGGCCACTCCCAGTCTGTCTCCTGCGCCTCTGCAGCTCCAGAACTTCCTGTGAGCCCCTAGAGCCGACAACCTGCTCCTGTGTCGTCTGGTCCCGTCTCAGTCACCGGGACAGTGAGTCTAACTCCTCTTACTCACATGCAAAGGTTGCTTTGCGGTGGGGGGTGGAGTCCACCAATCTCGCGCCTCCATCAGTGGGGTCCAAAGTCCACGAAAGCAGGACACGACTGTTTTCCATCATCCTTGTAGCCCCTCTCCCCGCTGGGACCCCGCAGGTGCTCAGTAAATATGGAGTTAATGAGTGACTTCACTACATAGCCAGCCCTGGCAAGAGTCTGTGCCTCACTCTCTCTGGAATGTGCCTCCTTCATCACATGTACTCCTAAAACCTCAGGCCCCTCTGTGCCTGTCCTCTCCTGTCCCCTCCCCTCCCTGTCCCCACAACCCAACTTGCCTCCTGACATCTACCTGCCCTTTCAGCCCGGGCTGGGAGGCATCTTCTCTCTGGTTCCCTGGGACCCCCAAGCCGGGGGAGGCTGCTCCCTCGGCTCTGAGCTCGCCGTCCCAGCCTGGCCCACGCCGTGGGAGTGTCGGTGGCAGCGTCTCCACGCCAAATCGAAAGCCTGGAGGGCCAATGGGAGGGTCCCGCCTACCCTCTCCCGGCTCGGGGCCTGGCGCAGGTTGGAAAGGCTGTTGACTAACTGTCTGGCTGTGACGAATCATCTCCAGGGAAGAAAGTGACTTTCCACCCCAGACACCTGTTGCAGTTCTCTGCCTCTCCGGCCACTGGTGTCGCTACGGCCTCACGGCTCCTCTCCCCACCCTCCAGCCTCTGGGTGCCACTGACGCAGACCCCCGCTCTGTGTGGCATCTGCACGTCATGCCTGTCCCCTTCTCCTTCTGAGAGCTCCCGAAAAGGAGGCGAGCACAGGCCTCCCAGAAAAGGTGGAGGAAGGGCCGGGACCCGGCCGCGTCATTGTTCCACCCCCAGCCTGGCTACCTAGGAATGTTCCGCAAGGCTCAGAGGGACAGGGCTGGCCTCACGGTGGGCTCAGATCCTGGCGGGGAAGCCAGGGAGGTCCACGGGACGAAGGGCTGCCTCTCTGTGCAACGGCAGCAAGACTCCCACCGCACGGTAGAGCTCGCCGGGCCGTGGACTCAGACCACCGTGCTCGGGCCAGGACTGTCCCTGCGCTCTGAGGGCCCACCCACCTGCGCCCCGCAGAACGTTCTTGCTTGTGTCCGATGCCGCTGGTCTAGGCCGAGTCAAACTCTGGGCCCAGAGACGTCACACCCAGTGCTGGGAGCTTCTCTGGCACCAGAGGGGGCAGCCTCGGAGGCCTGAGCCTTTCGTAAAGCAGGTGACAGCAATCAGGACTCACACGGACGTAGCCCGTGTGCAACACCCTCCAAGACCCACGTGCGGGCACAGAGGTGTCTGATCACACCGGCACACGCTCTCAGAAAGGGACATTCTGGGTCCACACTCCTGCGGCCACGGAGCTCCCGGCACAGGGCGGCCTGAGCCAGACCCTTGTGCAAGACGGACTCACGCTGTCTTCTCCAAACGCCGTTGTGAAAAGCAAACACTTGACCAGGCCCCTCAAGAGCCTGTGGCTTTTTCAGAGAACAACTTCTACTTCCACAGAAAGGCCTCTGGAGCTTGCGGGGGGTGGGAGCTGGGGCTGCGTAGGAAAGGAGGCCAGGAGACCCTGCTTGGGGAACCGGCGTCCCCTGCGCCTGGCGTGGGTGCAGCCGGCCCCGAAGCTCCTGCTGCCGGCTCTGGGAAGGGGTACGGCGCCCCAGGCCAGAGCCAGGACTCAAACTCGGGGTCCTGGCTGGCCCCAGCCGAGAGCCCAGACCCACCTCTGCCGTGGCTGAACGTGGCTCCAGTCTGGCTGGCCGGGCGTGGCATGTGGACGTCATCCCTCTGCGCATGGGGCAGGGGGCCCTGGTTGGGCTGCCAAGTGCTCTGGGTCCTCGGTGGGAGCCCACTCGAACCGTCACAGCACTCTGACATGTGGCTGGGCCCTGCCTGAGTGGGCAGCGGGCAGGTCTGTGCCAGCTCCCCTGGCACGCAAGTCTCCCACGGTGGCCAGAGAGGAAGGGTCTGGGCGGCTACAGTTGGGGGGGGGTGCCTGCTCATAGGCCTCCCGGGGTCTCACGCAGGACAGGGAGCAAAATCCAGTGTCTCTGAACCCCCACCACCCCCCCCAGCCATGCCAGGCCAGGAAGTCCAAGCTGTGCCCAGAGGCCACACAGAGGGCGGGGGCGGCCTGGGGCCACTCGCCCTGCCCAGGGGAGGCCGAGAGCCCAGCGGGAGGCGGCACCTGGGCTGTTTGTTCATGGAAAGGCTCATCAGTGAAAACCCCGAGCCTGACCACCTGGGGGAAAGGCTCCCCGTTACCATGTGCGGCTGATAAGGGCCAGGAGATTCCACAGCCCAGGTAGTTCCCCCGCCCCCCTGGCGTTTTGTGGTCACCATTAATCATTTCCTCTGTGCATATAAGAGCTCTTCTGCCAGGGAGCCCAGACTCAGAGAGAAAGGCTAAAGTTCTGGGGAGGATGTGGCTGCAGAACTTGCTGCTCCTGGGCACCGTGGCCGGCTGTCTCTCCGCGCCCACCCCCCTGCCCAGCACGGTCACCCGGCCCTGGCAGCACGTGAACGCCATCAAGGAGGCCCTGAGCCTCCTGAGCCAGAGCAACGACACGGACGCCGAGATGGTGAGTGGGGAGCCTGGCCCCGCGCAACTGGGCTGTCCCTGGGCTGTCCCCGGGCTGTCCCCCGCTGGCCCTAAGCTGGCCCTGCCTGTCAGCTCCGTAACGGGACATTTCCCTTTCTGCAGAGTGAAGCAGAAGTCGTCTCAGAAACATTCGACCCCCAGGTAAGATGCTCCCCTTGGACCCGGCCTCCGGGAGCCTTTGCCCACTTTAGACGGCCCCGCACAGGATGTCCACTCCCCCCCAGCCAGCACTGCCAGGGGACAGGGGCAGTGACTGGTGCTCGGGAGGCCGCTGGCCTTGCTCTGTGGCCATCCTGTGAGCAGCCGTGGGCAGGCGCCACGTTCTAGGGCCAGCAGTCTCCAGGGGGTCAAGCGAGGGCTACTTCTGGGGTAGGGGCTGTGGCACTGTGCCCTGGACCCAGCCCCGTGGAGACAGTGCCGACTCCAGCCGGCACAGAGGGGTCTCAGGACAGCCCTCGCGACGCCCCGCCCCGCCCCTTCTGCCTGGGTGTGGGTGAGCGTGACGTCCTCCCGGGGCCAGGACCCTCTGGCAGCGTCGGCTGAGGAGGCCATACTTGTCCTGCTGCAGATGACAGACCCAGCCTGGGACCAGTTGGGAATCAGCCTGGGCCCCTGCCAAGCCCCGCTCCTGAGGGACGGGGCAGGGAGCAGGAGGGGCGGGAGGGTGCCCTGTGCCCACGGAGGGCGCTGGGCGCAGCTCATGATGGACGGCTGTGTCCCGCAGGAGCCGACCTGCCTGCAGACCCGCCTGGAGCTGTACATGCAGAGCCTCCGAGGCAGCCTGGCCAGGCTCAGGGGCCCCCTGGCCATGATGGGCGGCCACTACCAGCAGCACTGCCCGCCCACCCCGGTGAGCGCCAGGAGGACGGTCTCAGAGTGGGCGGGCGGGACGGGGTGGGGAGGGACCTCTGGCTGTGGCTGTCCAGGACCCCAGGGGTCCCCGTGTGAACAGACGTGTCACGGTCAGCCCATCCAGGGAGGGGGCAGCTCCCCCTCCTCCTCCCCGGAGCTGAATCCTGGCCCTGCAGCCGCTGTGCTGCCGCTGCTGTCGTGGTGCCTGAGGAGGCCGGCGTGGAGCAAACCCAGGGACTCAGGGCCTGCTCAAGGTCCCCGGGAAGGGCCAGGACCTCAGGGCCGCCTCCCGGCAGGACTTTCCTCGGCCCCAGGTGGGGTGCCCGGGTTGCGTGGGAGCGAGGGCGGGGCCCTGCCTGGAAGGGACAGGCCAGGCGCTCCTTCCTGCAGGAGGAAGAGCGAGGAAGACTGAGGTGTGTGGCCCGACTCCTGCTGCTCCTCCTGCGGGGAGGTGGCCTCAGCTCAGCTGCTCCACCTGGCCGGGTCCCACCCCCCGAGGACCAGTCTCGGGCTGGCACTTGGTCACTTTGTCGGGCCCGTGGCCCTGGTGGCCGTTGGTAGAGCTGCGCTTGCTTGGACAACACGTGGGTGGCAACAGTGTCACCTGACCGGGGGCAGCGGCCTCCCGGCCCCTGAGTTCCCAGAGGCAGGACAGGGACACGCAGGTGCCGCCCCGTGTCACCCGCTCCCCGGGACTCAAGTGTTTTTTTTTTTTTTTAAAGGAGACTTCCTGTGAAACCCAGATTATCACCTTTAAAAGTTTCAAAAAGAACCTGAAGGACTTTCTGTTTGTCATCCCCTTTGACTGCTGGAAGCCCGTCCAGGAGTGAGCCGGGCCGCACCGGCAGGCGAGCCCCAGGGGCTGCCGCACACGCCGCTGCTCCCTCCCGGAACAAGCCGGAAGCTCAGCGTCCGCACGCCCCAGGGACCAAGGGGTGGCCCAGCCGCCACGGGGGTGGCCTGGACCTGCCCGAGCCGCACGGACCCTGACGACGGGCATGGAACAGAGACGGGGGAGGTTTCATCCTGGCAGAGATCAGTGATATTTATTTATATATTTATATTTTTTAAGTTATTTATTTATTTATTTAAGCTCAGGCTCCATATTTATTCCAGATGTTTTACTATAATAATAAATTATTAAAAGTCTGCTTTTATTTGTGTAGTTTTCTGGTTTACTTTCTACCGTGAACAGGTGCGGGGGGGAGGTCCCAGCTCCCCGTGGGGCGGGGAAGGGAGGAAAGGGGGAGGCCAAGGAGGGGCCGGGGCCTGCGGGGTGGGGCCGTCCGGGGCTGTGGGGCAGAGGGGAGGTGACCACTCGGCCCCAGGCAGCCTCGGCACAGCTGGGTGTGTGTCCGGGATGGACTGGGGCTCCCACCCCAGAAACAGGCTTCCGGGGGCACCAAGCGAAGCCCCGGAGAAGGGGCATCGTCCTTCCTGGGGAGGCCTGGGGGGGCCGTCACAGGCGGAACCCACCTGGCCTCGGGAAAGACCCCAGTGCCCCTCAGGGCCTGGCCCTGTGCCGGGTGCCCGCCCCTCGCACCCAGGCTGCAGCCGTGACTCAGGTCGATCAGCAAACCAGCCACTCAGGGGAAGAAACCAAACCGCAGGGGCCAGAGCTCAGCATGTTTACCAAGCTTTCCCCCAAACGGGTGATCTTAATCTTTGAGAGTCAGAACGTAAGTTCATCACTTGCAGGTGCGTGGCTCCAGTGTAGCCTCTTTCTGAACTGGTTTTCATTTTCACACAAAGTTTGAGTCCAGTCAGGCCCTTTCCCCTGAAGTCCGGGCCCTCCCGCCGAGAAAAAGAGCAGCCGTCCTCCTCTTCCTCACTCTGACACCGGAGGCGAAGGCCTCGGTCCTGACCCTGGTGTCCCCTCTGAGTGTCTGGCGTGTGCCCAGGTCTCGGGTGGCCGTGGGGCAGCCTTCGCCTTGGCAGGAGGCCTGGGGGCTGGTCTGCGCAGCTTTGCCCGTCCAGCGCCCCCCGCAGCCGTGCCCCCCACCCCACCTGCTCTCCCTGCTGCCACCGTCGCCCGAGGACGGCACCGTCCTGGCCACAGACCTGCCCCACAGGCAGGCAGAAGAGTCACGACTTCAGATCTGATCACAAACAAGAAGTCTTGGACTGAGCCTGAATTCCGGCAAAGACCAGAGTCCGCCGTGCTGTTGTCGTTGAAAACCCACGAGAAGCGCATCTCGCCGGCGATAAGGTGCCCTGCGCCTCCCTCGCGGCAGCGATGGCTGATGAGAGGTTTGGCGTTTCTTTCGCTCACATACGCAGGTGCCCTGCACGGAGAGGCTCCCGGGCCCGGGGCGCAGAGCGCTTGGAGCCCCTGCCCACGACACCATGCACCTGCTGTGCCTGCTCCTGGCCTGTGTGCTCTGGGGGCCGGACAGCCATGCTGCCCCGGTGAGGGCGGACACAGCGTCGCCCCATGACAATCACACGGCCACCTGCGCTGAGATCCAGGAGGAGCTGTCGGCCGACAACACCACGTACCAGGCGGGTCTGGGTCTTCACCGGTGCTGTTTCGCTCTCAGGGGCCCTTTGTGTTTCTGACCAGCTCCTCTCCCTTCCAGGGCTCCTTCAGCAGGCCCCAGAACACCAGCGAGGTAAGGAGGACCTTTCAGATGACGCTGGAACCGGGAGAGAGGGACCGCCCCAGCCGGGCCCAGGGGAGAGATAAGAGGAAGGACACGAGTGAGAAATCTAGGAGAAAGCCGGGAGTTTAAGGATGGAGCCTCCAGAGCGGCCAACAGACGAACCAGAGGCCGGTCCTGGGCTTTGCTGGGCCCTCTGGCCACCAGCCAAGCGCAGCCCTGGGCCCAGGGAGAGACCAGACACCCATGGCCTCCACTGAGTGGCCTGCAAAGCCCACAGGTCTCCGGTGGGAGCATCAGGGAAGGGCCTGAGCTTGGGTCCAGGGCTCCGTCCGGCCAGGGTGACCGGGGAGGGGTGAGGATGAGGATGAGGCTGGAGTCCCCTGCTGGGCACAACCACGTCCCTCTCCCCCACCCTGTTTCAGGAGCTCCGCTACGGGGAGTTCACGAAGAACTTCACCTCCACCCTGAAGGACCTTGTCACCAAATACGACAAGCAAGACCGTAACATAAAGAAGATTTACAAGGACATGCGAGAGCTCACCAGGATCTGCCCGAAGCTGAAAGTAAGTTGCTGTTTGTTCTTAGGGAACCAGAGACATCGTCTCTCTGCACCACAGCCGGGCCCAGTGGGGCAAAGGGCTTCTCACGGACCCCACCTGCCACGTGCAAGGCCTCACGGGCTGCTCTTGGGCCACATGGGTGGCTCTTCCCTGGAACTGCCTCCAGTCCAGAAGAGGTCCACTCACTGACATGGGGCAGGGTGGGGAGCGGAGAGTCAGGGTCCTGGGGGTTCTATCCATGTCTCCCCCAGGCCCCGTCACAGGGTCAGGATGGGGCAGGTCTGGGGCAGGTGGGAGCAGGGCTGGTCACCGGCTCAGCCCGGGGAGGGGACTGGCGGCCGCCCGGGCTTGCTCCCGTGGGCCCGTCCTTGGGGCCCCTCTGGACGGCTGCAGCCCACTGGGGGCCCATGTGGGGTGCGGGCAGCAGTTTAAGGGACACGTCTGGGGAGACGACCGAGCTGCTCCTCCCTCTGCCACAGACCCCCGTGTGCGCCCACCCTGCTATCCTCTGTCCCTGTCCTGTCCCCTGCCCTGCGGGCTCCTTCCCCAGGGCTCTGGAGACCTCAGGCTCTAGGCTCACCCTCCCCCAGACAGAGGGGAGGCCGGCCGGAGCTGCCTCCTGGGGACAGAGGGCTGACAAGACCCTTGCAGCTGGAAGGACAAGAGTTTGCTTTTATTTGTTCATTTTGTTCTGCTAAGACAATGACCGAAACACGCATTTCTTATTTAGCCAACAGACTCGCCCAGGAGCTGCACTATCGGGCAAAGTGATTTCTCCAGGTTCAAGGAGGCCTTGGAGAGCGTGATCGCATCTACAGAGGGATGGAAATCATGTGAGAGGATCATGCGCAGCCCCTGGGTCCCCCTCCTCTCCCGGGGTTAGAGCCGCAGGAAAGGAGATCAGAGGAGCCCCAGGAACAGTTCACTAAGGCGGGGGCTTGCCGGCCGGCCCTGGGCCTGCAGATGAGGATGTGGCCGGTGATGGGGTATGGGGCCCGGGGACACATTTCTGTACCTGACACCTCTGCTGCTTCAATAAAGCCCAGGATGTGACAGAGCCGCGGTGACGTCCAGCATCGCTGGGCCCGGCGGACTGGAAGAGGTGGGGGTGGGGTGACGCCATCACCCGGCTCCTGACCTGGAGGCCTGGGGTCTCTCCCAGGTGGGGACCCCACCTCATCTGACACTCCGCTGCCTCTCCAGGCACGGTGGGCACAGTAGGGCCCCTCCCTTTGCCGTGCCCCCTCCCCCCGTGTCCCTCAGAGCTGAGACCTCAGACCCTTTCCCAGAACCCCCAGCCCAGCCAGCACCCCCATCCCCAGATGCAGGACTTGGCTCCAAGCCCCCCGCTTTGCTCTCTGTTGCGGCTCCTCTGGGGGCTCGAATCTGACCCACCCCACCCAGCCCCGCAGGCCCAGTGTGGCGCCCGGAAGTGCTGGCCTGGCAAACAGCTCGGGCTGCTCACAGAGGACTGGGCACCATGGGGGCCTGGGCAGGAGGGACAGGGAAGTCTCTAAACCCTGGCTTCCTCTGGACCAGCAAAGAGTCATCTGACCTCAGAGCCAAGCCCCTCACCTCGCCGCAGAGCCCCAGCGCAGCCTCCCGTGTCTCCGTGGCAGGGTGGCCCCCCCCAACTAGCAGCAGCCCCGTACCCCAGATCCCTGGGCTCAGGGCGAAATTGCAGGTGACCTGCCTCCCACAGGGTGGCCAGGCTGGGCTGCCAAGCCCTGACCCCCTCCTCTGTCCTAACCCTAATCCTGACCCTTCAAAGAGTTTGTTGGAGGTGACTGGGATGACCCCACAGTCCAAACAGTGTCCTACAATCCACACCCCTCAGACTGTGAGCTTCTTCACCAAACCAGGACAGATAAAGACCTGTTTGTTCCGGAATATAATTAGATAACACGCTGCAACCATGACGTGGCCCCGGCCAGACCTTGAGGGAGTCTGTGTGGCCTGTCCATCGGCTGACCCTGCCCAGCGGGAAGGCTCCAGACGGTGCCCGTGACTACCGTCATGGCCAGCCTCTGTCTTCCCACTCCGTCCCTTGGCCCAAGGGCCCCAGGCCACCCTGGGGGACATACCAGGCAGGAGGTCACCAAGTCAGCCTGAGTGACAACCATCTCGGAACACAGAGGGTGGCCCTGGCTCAGGGTCAAGGGTCAGGGGCCGGCGCAGGGCCAGGGCCATGGTGGTTTCAGCCCAGAGAATGCCCGTGGTCTGGTCACCGGAGGCCGTGAGCTCTCATCCCTCGGGAGGACCACACAGGTGCTCAGGGCTCCCAGGGCTTCTGCAATGGCAGAGGAGTCTGTGGGGCACGTCACTGGGTGCGGCTGCTGGGACACGCAGCGGGAAGACCCTCGCTCCACTGTCCCAGCCTCTTCCGAGCCGGCACGAGGTCCCCGACCTTGAGCTCCTGACAAAACCTGAGGCACCCGGCGTAGAGAGTTGGGGGATTGTGTGTGTGTCCTTGTCACCTTGTCACCATGCTCAGTGCAGCGGGGTGTGCATGGGACCGGCCTGCCACGAACCTATCGTGTGACCCTGGACAGGTCCCTCAGTCTCTCAGCCACAGAGTCCCTAAAGGTGGGGTGGACACAGCTAGACCACAGCTTACGCTCAGGGTCTCCGTCAAGCTGAAGGGCCTTTGAGCATCTGGATCTGGGGGAAACTGAGGCCAGAGAGGTTGCCAGGGAGCGTCTGATGCCTGCTCTGGTGAACAGGGAGTTGGGAAGTTCTCAGCTAAGGCGGTGGCTGTGCTATGCCCAGGCTGCCCTCGTCCCCGACTTACACTTTGGTCAAGGTCACCAAACAGCTGCCCAGGGAGAAGCCCTGCCGTGGGGGCACCCGAGTTTTCCACGGGCTCTTGTTCTCCCTGCAGGCAGGCTCACGCCCGGGCATGGCACTGGGCTAGAGCCAGCGGGGAGGGCACAGCTCCCCGGAAGCCACTGGCACTGTGGCCCCAGGACCTCGCAAGACGCGGCCACACTCGCGGCGGGATCCCTGGGCCCAAGAAGCATGGCCTGGAGCCCCAGCTGGGCCTGGGCAGCCCCTCCCTTTCCCTAGAAGGCCAGGGCACGGGCCCAAACTGTAACCCTCCACTGGTGACAACCACAGGCAGGCCTGGCCCTGAGGACACTCTCGGGCTTTGCTGGGCCCGCAGAGAGCACAGGGCCGGGTGGCCCAGGAGACAGGCTCGTCCGCACGTCAAGATCGCCAAGGAAAACGGAATCGTCCCCCCTCCCAGGGGCCACCTCGACTCTCCATCACCTTCCGCCTCCTGGGTGCTGCCGCCCCCGTAGGAATCAGTACAGCTGAGGTCGGAACCAGGGATCCAGGAAACGCACGGAAGCAGAGCGCAGCCTCCTCCCACGCTGGGCCTCGAGAACCGGAACAGCCCGCGGGCAGCCTCCCTCCCGCCACAGCAGGGTCACATCCTGAGTCCGCAGTCGCGCCCGGGGACATGGCACAGGAGCGGAGAAGCGTCATCCACAGAAGAGGCCGACCCGTGGGTCCACGACAGGAAACGGCCCGTGAAGCTACCGTGGCGTCGTGGAGGGCTCCGCGGAAGGTCCAGAGGGCACTGGCGCTGGGATGGGCCCGCATGGGCCTCGGACTGGAAGGGCAGAGAGATGGGGATGGGGAGGTGGATGGCGGCTGCGCTTCCCCCACGGCTTGCCAGCCTCCCTGAGGGCCCCGGGAAGGGCGCTCTGAGGAGAGGGGCTGAGTGCCGAGGTCCGTGGCGCCCTGAGGTCCCCCGGCTTGCAGAAGATGTGCGTCCTCACGTCCCCAGCTAAGGAGACTCGGTGGTGTCCTTGTTGCACCACTGAGTCCCCAAGTGGGCTGTATAGCCAGGATGAGCTTACCGCGGGGCGGGGCCCCAAAGGCCCAGAGCTCTCCTGCCTGAGAAGAGCCCAGGCGCCTCTCCCAGCAGGGACCGGGCAGAGGCCCGTCTGCTCCCCTCTGATGGGCAGGAGGCTCTCCGCTGGGCCCTGGAGACTGCGAGGGCTGTCTCCTCGCATGTTACCGCGCGGCGCATGGAGACGCAGACGGGGGCTATGCACATGGACAGGCCGCGTTCCTGAGCCCTCACTCCTCCTGGGTCCTGGCCGCCTGCACACGTGTGCTTAGTAACTCAGGGCCATGTGACTGCAGTGGCGGGCGGGGGCTGCGGGACCAGGCGCACACCAGGCCACCCGGGCTTCTGCGCAAGCGCTGTTCCATGTCCAAGGCTCACGGCGGGTGTCCCTGCGTCCGGCAGCCCCTGCTCTGGACCCTCCCGCCTTGTTACGGATGAGAAATCTGGCCCTGGGGTCTCTCCCTGGCCTCAATGAAGTCGGGGTGTGGCAGGAACGGGGAGGTCCGGCCCCAGGCCAGCTCGCCCTGACACACGGAGGCCCAGGCAGACGCCCAGTTGGGAAGACCCGAGCACCCTGAGGCCAGCCCTGCTCCTCGGGGCAGCGGGGAGGCCGGAGCTCGTGGCGTGGGCGTCCGCGCAGCAGGTCAGAGCAGGGCAGCCCCCGAGATGGGGCAGGGTGGCGAGGGGCAATCCTACCCACCGTCAGCGCTGGAAGCTCCCCACCCGCAAGCCCAGAGAGGGCCGGGACTTCCTCAGAGCCACACAGGAGGTGAGCTAGACAGAACCCTCAGGCCTGGCCCGGAGAAGCCCCCTTTCTGGGGATTCTGGGCATCCAGAGGCTGCTGGGTGCAGGCTGAGTGGTTTCCCTTCTGCGGAGACCCTGGGCCAGGGCTGCCAGGAAAGACGCAGTTTTTCGCTGTGGTTTGAGATGAGAGCAGCCAAACGGTTTCATGTCGGTGCCGCTGATGTTATCTCTGGCCAGACCCACCCTTTCAACCCAAGAGGCGATTAATTGAAAACGTTCTCCCTGTTTTTTCCGCTCAACTTCAAGGGAAGCTCAGCACACACTCCCCAGGCCCTGCCCGCAACTCACCACCCGGACCCACACCCGGGGGAAGCCAGCACCTTCTCCAGGGCCTACAGCTCTTCTGGAGGTGGAAAAAGGCCTTTAAAAAATTATTTTATTCTCGTTTTTTATTGAGTTATTGTACAATAAAATGTTCAAATCTTAAGTGTATAGTTCAGCGAATTTTTATGTTTATGCCTACCTAACCGGCACCCAGAGAAACACCTAGAACATTTTACGGTACCATCAAAGGCTTCCTCTGTCCTAATCAGCGCCTCCTCCCAGTGTAGCCACCACTCCAACCGGGAATCCGTTGTGCCCGTTCTTGAACTTCACTGAAGTGGAAGCATGAGCTACTGAGGCTGTCTTTATGTTTGGCTTCTTTCATTCGATACTGTGTCTGGGTAACTCTTTCTAGTAGTAGCCCATCGTTGTAGTCTGTTCTTTTTCATTGCTGTGTAATATTCCATTTAAAATACTCCACAGTTTATTTCCCCATTCCACTGCTGATGGACGTCTGAGATGTTTCCACTTTTTGGCTAATATTAATAAAGCTCCTCTGAAAATTCTTGTACTCATGTTTTGGTGAGCATATGTGTGCATTTCTGTTGGAAATGCTGGGAATGTTCTGGAATTGCTGGGTCACAGGACATACATATTTTAGCTTTAGTAGTTTCTGCTAAACATTTTCCCAAAGTCTTTTTTTTTTTTTTTTTTTTTTTTTTTGTCTGAGACAGGGTCTCACTCTGCTGCCTGAGCTGGAGAACAGTGGCTCGAGCATAGCTCAATGCAGCCTTGAACTCCTGAACTCCTGGCCTCAAGCTATCCTCCTGCCTTGGCCTCCCAAGGTGCTAGGATTACAGGTGTGAGCCGCCGCGCCTGGCTGAAAAGTCTTTTATCACTGACGCTGTCGCTGGAGCTCCTGCCTTTTGTAGACGCAGCTCACCCATCGGACCCTGGGTCTCTCTTCTCCCTGCCCATCCTTGGACACTGCCGCCCAGATGCCCTCATCAACATTGGAAATTCTCATCTATGTTGTCCACTGCTGGCCAACTGCCCACGTTCCAAGTCAGCTGTTGGGAAACCAAACCCCGATCCTACTAAGTCCAGGCTGAGGCCAGACCGTGTTCTCGGGGCTGTGGGGCTGCTGTCGGGGTGCTGGGCCTGGCCAGGCTGCTGCTCATCCTCAGCAAGAGAAACAAGCAGTTGCCACTGGCCAGTCCCCCACGCCGTCACAGCTGAGGAGGGGCTGCCTGCGCTGCCAGCGCCTCAGTCTGGGGGAATTGTCACACAGAGGGCCCAGGCTGGCGTGGACATGGATGGTGTCTTGCCGGTGCCTCGTCCAGAAGTCCCTTGCCTTGGAGCCTCTGGGAGGTCCCAGGGAAACTGTGACATGCTGCTGTCCTGTGTGGAGAGACCAGGCTGGGGCAGAGCCTGGGTACTGTCCTGGGCCCCTCTTGGGGTCTCAGCCCCCCCGTCAGCCCCCAACATGAGCTGGTCATCCCCCTTCCCAGTCCCCCGACATGCACGGCCTGGCCCTGACCCCAGCGCCCTTGCTAAGGCAGACAGCCGCCTCTAGTGCCCCACAGGCCCTTGTCTCTAG
Source organism: Lepilemur ruficaudatus (assembly GCA_963574885.1). NCBI lineage: Eukaryota > Metazoa > Chordata > Mammalia > Primates > Lepilemuridae > Lepilemur > Lepilemur ruficaudatus. The sequence continues at coordinate 31,666 of CAUYRT010049779.1, forward strand.
ACAGACCCTCCTGTTTCTCTCCCTGCGGCAGCCAGCCATGGATCTATTCCACAGCTACCTGCTGAGCCTGCAAAGTGTCAGGGAGTGTGCCAGGCTCTGCAGGGAGCCCACCCTTGAGGTGCTCACATTACAGGGGACGAGTCAGGCTGTGCCACGTGGGCTGCTGCTGGCTCAGCTTCAACCCCACGCTGTTGGTCTGGCCTGAGACCCTCCCCTACCACTCTGGCTCCGGCAACCCCTGCAGACACCCCAGCCCCGCTGCTCCCTGCCTGTCTGCTGCAGGTCAGCCCTGGGCCCAGGAGCACAAGCTGGCCACAGCTGCCCTGCCATCCCCTGCCCCCTGCCTGGAATGTACCCGCCCACTGGCTGGCACCTGTGTCCTCAACAGGGAGGACCAACGTCCTGTGGGAGGTGGAGAGGTCCCCCACGGACACCCTCTTCCTCAACACCCACTCTGGGGCTTGCTGCCCACCCTCTGGGCCACAGGGGCACACCGTCCTCTGTCCTCAGGGGGCTGTGGGGGTCTCTGCTCTGAACTTCGGCTCTGTCCCCTGGAGCGGGTGAAGCCTATCACCGCAGGTGCCAGCAGCAGCTGTGCTCCAGGCTTTGCGGAAAGTCGGCTTCTTTGAGCCTCTGATTAAAAGAAATGCACACAGGCAGGATAGAAAGGTAATACCCAATTTTCCAAAGCTTAGAGAATGTCCCTTGGGGCAAAGATCAGCAGCAGGTGATAAGAAGGTCCCAGCATGCAGCCAGGGACACTGTTATCATCATTCTCACCAGCAACAGCGTCTGGGGGGTGGGCAAGGGGATGCCGCTGGGCCACCCGGGAGCCGGAGACTGAGGGCCGGCGCCCAGCTGCCAGCTCTTTTCCCACTCCACGGATTCGGGAACCACCTCAAGGAAGCAGCAGGCGGAGGGAAGCCAGGCGCTGGGGCGATGCGTCAGACTTCCTCCGCCCGAGCTGGGGCAGCCCCGAGCCTCCCTGCGGAGGTCCTGCTCCTGCCAGGCCCCTTCCTTCAGCTGGGCTGGACGAGGGTGAGGTCATGCGCTGGGGTTGGGGGAGGCAGCAGCTGGGCTGGAGCCGCAGCCAGAAACAAGTAACAGGACAACTCCTAGTGCCCACACCCAGGAACTTCGCCTTGACCGACCTCCACAGCCCCCAGGTCCCTCCTCCCACTGGGGTCTCTCCGGGAGGTTCTGTGGGCCCCACTCAGGTCCTGGACTGACGTGGAAGCTCTATCCCACCCCCGGGCTGGGGCAGGGCTGAGAACCAGACAGACCCTGACGCCCTCCTCACAAATCCACCCCCGGGGATGCATAAGAACCAGCACTGCCCCCGGGTACAAGAGGAAGCTGCAAGAGCCTCGAGCCATGCCCGGCCACGGTCACAGCCAAGGTCACACCTGTGGGGCTGAGGGACAGAGCAGCACAGCCTCGAGCTCTGCGGACAGACAAAAACGGTCCCCGGTCTGTGCCCCTTAGTTACGACGGACTCCACGGTAGGAAGAAGCATCTCCCTTTAGGGTGCGCCAGGCTGGAGGTCCAGGAGCCACGGGCAGACAGGCGGGCCCATGACAGTGACAGACAGACAGACACAGCTGCAGACGTCAGTCAGGGGGAAAGTGACGGTCCTGTCTCTGAGCTCAGCCCAGACTGTGCAGACCCAGAGGCTCTGGGAAGAGCCTCCTCTCTGCCCTGTGCTCAGAGGATTGAGGCCCTCGGGCTCCTCTTTCCAGGGCTATTACGTCCCTAACCCTGTGAGTCCCAGGAAAGGAGCAGCTGTGGCCCTCGCCGTCCTGGAGCCACACTCAGGGATCAGTCTGTCCTGCCCCGTCCTCCAGGGCCCCGCAGAGGCTGCCATGCAGCATTGCCACGACCGCCGGAGGAGGCTGAGCTCCAGCCGGCCGCCCTCTCTCCTCACGACCCCCATGACCCCAGGGCCCAGAGACCTGCGGGCCTGAAAGGTTCTGGCCCAGGAGAGACTCCAGGACAGATGGGCACGGGTGACTAGTTCCCTTCACAGCTGGGGAGTCTGCGGCAGACTTGCACACACTCTGCTCTGCGTCTAGGGGCCAGGAAGTCCCTGGGAAGCGGGAGTCTTCCCCCCTCGGAGGGGACCTCTGTGCTGGGACTGGGCCGTGACCGCCGCCCACCGCAGGCGGGTGCTCTGGACAGCAGACTCGGACGGGGGCTGGCACACGGGACGCGTGGGGGGGCGGGGCAGGGAGCTGCGCTGAACGGGAAACTGAGTAAAGCACAAGCCCATGGAGGTCTCAGCCGACCCAGAGGAGAGTCCTGGAGCTGGGACAGCCCTTCGTGGATCCCCGTGCTGGGACCAGGAGGCCGAGCCTTGATGCCTTCGTTCTGGTCAGTAACTGGATGTGAGCTCCCCCGGAAGGAGGGGTGAGCTTAGGTGTGGCAGTTTTCTTTAGCCAAGGAGCTTCCCCGAGGCAGGCTGACACCGGGAGCCGTATTTGGCTCTTGCGTCGTGCGCAGCGGTGAGACGCCCTCGACTCCTGGAGGGTGCCCTGGGCGGCGCGTCGCGGCGTCCGCCCCACCATGGTCCACCCCGACCTGGGCAGGTCCTCGTCCTCCGGGAGCAGCTCCTCCAGGATCCCAGTGCTGTGCCGTCAACAACCGACTCTCAAAAAAACAGAGTCCAAATCCTGATTTGTCACATTTGCAGATTGTCACGGTGCACATGCCCTCACTGCCGCTGGTCTTCAAGCTACTGATGGTTTAAAACGGGCTGGCAAAAAACGTAGCGATGGGCTCCCGCGAGCAGGTACCGGCTCCAGCACACCGGCGATTCCCCCAGGCTCTCGTCCCCGGGATACACAGACAGGAAGGTTAGCCACGACCACAGGCCCTGCTGCAGCGGGTCTCAGCGCCACAGCTGACACCTATCTGCTCTCCACTACCTACTCTGGATCCGCCCCCCAGCTGGCACCTGTGCTCACCCTGTGGCTCACCTGGTGGCAGGACCCAGTCTCACCTCTGAGGGTCTGGTTCATCCCAGGCTGGGGCTGCTGCACTTGTCAGAACTGGGGAGGGGGGACCAGAGCCCACCAGGGCTCGGAAACAGGACAGGAGCTGTTTTCCAAAAGGCATGTAATTCTCCTATGTGAACGGTGTGGCCTTGTTCTAGAACCCTAGGGACACAGGGTATCTTCCCACTGCTGATACCTTAAAGCCACAGTACCTGGTGATTCGTCTGGCCACATGGCTGTTTGTGTTACAGCCTGGAACCACCGCAGAGCCCTTCCCTGCCCGGGCTCCCCTCGAAGATGGCTTTTATGTCCCTGCCAGGTATCTGGTGCAGGGTAATATTTCCAGGTGTGCAGTAGGTTGCACCCACAGCCGTTTAAGAGGCCTGCCACACTTCTTCTTGGCAGGAAGTACAAGATGTAGTAATTTGTCCTGCACTTTGGTGGAAATTTCTTGGCATGCTCTAGATCACCGGATTCCTAAAAACCTTACTGATGCGGCCGGCGCTGGTGACTCATGGGCGTATTTTCTGGAGTGCACGTGTCTTGCCTGGCCACAGCCCTGTCTGACTGGCAGAACGTCACCAACAGAGTGACCAGCGCGAGGTTCCCCCAGACGTCCAGGCGACCCAGACCTCTGGGCACGACACCATGACCAAGGGCAGGAGAGCTCCCCTTGCCTTGGAAATCCGAACTGCTGTTTGTCCCCAGATCAGGGGCCACACACCGTGTGCTTGAGGCCATGTGAACAGACTCCAGCGAAGACGCCGTGTCTGGCGAGCACAGTGGCGGCAGCCGGGGCGGCCGTTGTCGGGCTGGCAGCGCCTGCTGTCCTGTCTCGGGAGCTGCGAGGGTTTCGCTGGTGAATTACATCAAGACATGGTAGACCCCACGTAGGTCTTCAGTGGTGGCACCAGTTTCTGCCACCATCCCTGGGATGTGACGTTGGCTTTGACGTGCTGTTTTGCCTGGGTGGGGAGCAGTATGGAGGCTCCCACTCGGCTCTCTTCGGTTTTGTTTTTGTTTTGTTTTGTTTGTGTTTTTTTTGAGACAGAGTCTCGCTCTATGGCGTCAGCCTAGCTCACAGCAACCTCAAACTCTTGGGCTCAAGTGATCCTCCTGCCTCAGCCTCCCGAGTAGCTGGGACTACAGGAATGCGCCACCATGCCCAGCTAATTTTTTTCTATACATTTTTAGTTGGCCAATTAATTTCTATTTTTTAGTAGAGACGGGGTCTCGCTCTTGCTCAGGCTGGTCTCAAACTCTTGAGCTCAAACGATCCATCCGCCTCAGCCTCCCAGAGTGCTAGGATTACAGGCGTGAGCCACCGCGCCCGGCCTTGGCTCTCTTTGCTGCGATCACTCTCACCACATGAGCCGAAGGCTAAGAGCCACGCTAATTACCAAGTGTGTTTGTCTGATTTTATCACGGTGGTGATAAGACAATAAACAGAGGGCCTGTCATGGGCAGGACTCGGGCCAGGAATCTACTTATTCCTTGGCCCACAGGTGCCTCTGCAGGCCGCCTCCGAGTTCTGGCTGCTTCACTCTGTGTGGCCGTCCTTCTTCCATGCTTCTAGAAGCCGCTCTAACAAGGGACCTGCACCGTCTCTGGGGGTCTCACCGCAGTTCTAAACACCGTATCCTGGGAGAGTGCACCCACAGCCATGAACCCTTTTGTCTGAATTTCTGTCCCGCCCCCTTGGTGCAAAACCCAGTCCTGAGCCGGCCGCCCCGGCGCCCGCTGGCACTCGCTGGCCAGGGCCTGCGTTTCCGAGGTGCTGTCGTCCTTTCCTGCGTCAGCGGGTTCTCCGTCGCTGGCCAGGTTACGCTGCGACTTAACCACAGTTACCGGCTCAGCAGCCAAAGGGTAAAAGTGGGATCAGACCCTGGAGTGGGAGAACGTGTCTGTCAGGACAGAGGCCTCTGCATTATCATTTTCAAAGTCACAGGCAAGTTCTAGCTTCTGACAGGGCCAAGTGGGCCACTCTGCAGGCCCAGAGTGCTCAGGGCAACCTGAGGATTGAGATCTTCAGATGCAGTGAGGCCCCCGTCCCACGTCTCAGGGCCTGATTTCTTCCCAACCAGGGCTCTGCCTTCGGTGTAGGAGACCTGCTTTTGCTGGGAGTTTAACCTGCTTTGGAGCTTAAATACTTGGACAAATAAGTCTCAGCCTGGTTCTCAGCTTTTTCTTCTCTTGCATTGTGAGAGGTAAGAGCTCTTGAGACGTACCAAGGAGGCCCGTGGCTTTCACACTTAGCTCTCATTGCCAATTAATCACTCTGAGCTCTTCATTGTCTTTTAGTGACAGTCATCAAGCTTGGTGATTCTGCTGTCCTTAGAGTAGCTGATTCCCCTGTATTTCTCAGACACCTGCTGCACCGCCCCTGATGCTCAGAACCCTGCTCCCGATTACGATCCTACTGCTTTGGCTTAAGCCTCTTTCCTGTTGGGACGCAGCCCAGGGAAGGGTCTCACTCTGCTGTTCCAGGAACTCAGATCCTCAGGAGGAGCGGCTGCAGGGTCCGTTTCCATCTCTAACACCGAGCACCACGGTACCAGGGACATTCGCCAGGCAGTCGGTTGTCCCTACGGCAGTGAGCAGACTCAGCACCATCTGGGATGGGGCAGGGGAGTCAGGACAGCTCCTGAGGGAGGAAGCTCCAGAGCAGTCTGTGAAGGGAAGAGGCCTCTTGCCAGGTGGCAAGGGGGCAGCGAAGAACTCGCCTTGCTGGGCTGTCTTGGACAGAGCCCTCAACCACGCCGGGCGGCTGGGGAGAGACGCAGCAGGGACAGGCTGAGGCCCGGTGGGAGAATCCCGGACCCAGGAGCTCACATTCAGGGTGGCTCCATAATCGTGGAGTTTCTCCCCAAAGAGGGGTATGCAGAAGCACGTCTGGGAAAACCGGTGGTCTGCGGCATTGTTTGTGGGGTGGCAGGTTAAGAAAACGCAGGGACTCGGTTGGAGGATACAGGCCCCGATTCGGCCTTCAGACCACAGATGTGAGACCTCCGGAGTAGCCAAGGAGGGAAAGGACTAAGCCCCAAGAAACCTGGAGACCAAGAAGGTGAGCAGAAGAGGCCTGTGCAGCTGTGGAGGAGGAGACAGAGGACCAGGAGTGACGGCATCGCAGAGGCTGGGGAGACAGAGAGGGCGGGAAACACTCCTGACCCTGGAGGGAGCAGGTCCGTGCGGGGAGAGCTGGCATCTGCTGATGGGGACCGCGGGGCAGGTGGGGGTGCAGGGCAGGGAGAGGATGTGAGAGGCCTGGATGGTTCCGGCAGCGGGGGGCTGGGTAGTGAGCAGCCCCAGCCTGCGGGTCAGCTCAGCTGCCCTTTCCATGCTTTCCCAGGGCCTCCCGGAGCAGGGTGGACAGGAACTGCACTCAGGTCCAGGTGACAGCTCACGCCTGGGTTTTCCAAGCAGGCAGGTCAGACCAGTCCACCCATCCACTCTGGCAGCTCTGAGCTCTTCTCGGGCAGGGCGACATCCAGCTATTTCGAGGGCTTTCCAGCGGGAGGCAGAGATCTGTCCCACGGGATCTACGGGGAAACCCCAGCTCTGGGCAAACAGACCCCCACCCCCTGACTAAGGCCTCCAGAATCTGGGCCAGAGGCCAGGGCGGGGCAAGCCACTGAGTCAGGACAGCGGTTTTCTAGCTTCCTTAGTTTGTGTCCAAACATGTCCTCACCACACTGGGAGACGACCCCAGCAGAAGTGGGGACTGAAGCCCTTGGAGTCACCGCCGGGGTAGCCTGCGTTCTTCTTTCGTGCTCATGACGATCATGTGAGACAGAGAGGCCATGAGCGCCCTTCACAGACGGCACAACTGAGGCTGTGAGCAGAGAAACGACCTGTCCAGGGCCACTGAGCCGGAACGTGGCAGAGACAATCCTCGACCCAAGTCTCCGAGACCCTTACCGGGTGTTCTCCCTCGCCCTCTCCTGCCACATGGCACCAAGAGCTGGGACAAGACACTGGAAGGGACGCCAGGTCCCTGCTCTGCTGCATCAGAGCTGCCCGCAGGCAGCAGCGTGGGGGCTCCCTTCCCCCTGGAGACCCTAAAGCACAGAAGGACAGGCGGCCGGGCAGAGAGCCACGGATCTGACACTTGCCCGGCGCATTTCTGGAATGTCCGTGCACGGCAGACGAGAGGGACAACAGCCTGTCTCGGCCACTTCAGAGAGGACAAGGGTGAGGGCCTGGGGCAGCCCCGGCAGCAGGGCCTGCAGAGGGGATCTCCTCCTCTGCTCTCCACAGGAAGTGTGTGGCGCTGGCCTGCAGCTGCAGAGGTCTGGGCGTCCCCGGGAGCAGCACGGGCGCCTGGTGGCCCCCATGCCCCCACCCCCTGGCTCCCTTCCCACCTCCATTGCCAGCAGCCACACTTCTTATCTCCAGAACTGGGCTTCCTGCTGCTCTTAAAGAGACACGTGGCCTCCTGGCTGGCTGCCACCCAGCTGGGGCCCTGCTGCCTGTGTGCTGGGGTTGTGGCCGGCCCTCGCCGTGCTCCCCACTCAGCACCCAGGCCGGCCAGGGACGGCCCTGCAGGCAGGGACCAGCAGTGTGCGCTCCCCCGCAGGACGGGTCCATTCATTTGTTCAGGACTTATTGAGCACCTACTTTGTCCTGGGCGTTGCAGCCAAGCGGGAAACGAGACAAACTGCCTGGGTGCCTGCGCAGTACAGGAGGAGACAGCACAGCGGTAAACGAAAGAATTCTGGAGACAGTGTCAGATCAGAGCGGCGGAGAGGACACCGCGGGCGACGGCACGGGGACTTCGGGGTGGTCACTGCAGCCCTTCTGCAGCAGTGCCTTGGCCGAGACCTGCCTGACAGGAAGGAGCGGATTTATGTTTTAAAGCGTCCCTCGGTCAGCGCTGGCCGAAGTCTGCAGGGGGATCGGTGAGGAGGTGGCTGCGCTTTCCCTGCCAGGGGTGACGGCCTGTGCTGAGGGCTGGGTCAGGGGAGGCGCTGTCAGGCGAGGCTCGCGAGGAGTGGAGGGCGGAGGCTGGAGCACAGGAGGCGGCAGGTGCAGTGCTCAGGTCCTGGCGGGCGGCAGCTCCGTGCCTCAACCTCCCTGCCCTCTGCTCCTCAGCAGGCCTGGTGCTGGGAGGCCTCCGCCATATACCATTGGACAGGGCCAGAAATATCCAGAAGGAGGTGGGCACAGATGGCAAGGAAGCCCTGGGGCCTGGCCCTGCGGGCTCTGCCCTCCCTCCCGGGGCGTCCTGATTCTGGTCATAGAAGGCAGTGGACGCACCAAGGGCCCTTCTGGTCAGCGTGCGTGGACCCTGCACTGCCGGGACTCGGGAAGGCAGCTGCCCACCCACGGCCTGGCACTCGGCACCGTGACCCGGCCACCAGCCAGGCTGATGCCCAGAGGGCGATGCCCCCGGACACTGCAGCCCGCTGGTTCCCCCTCACCCCCCGAGTCTGGAGCAGCTTTTGAGCTCCTGGCCCTGGGAAAGCAGAGACAGCTTAGACGGAGGCCGGCGATGGAGGAGACACAACCAGGCGAGCAGAGGCCCCGCTCCGCCTGCGCACACCCTGCGAGCCCCCGAGGAGAGCTCCCCTCCTACCTAGATCCAAGCGCCAAAGACCGAAGCAGCCGGGCCCGGACGCCAGGATGAAGGGGCGGAACCAGAAGCAAGAGCGGTCGTGGCATAAACGGCCACGTCGGAGAAGAGGCAGAGGCCTGCGTGAGTGTCCGCTTGGGGCAAAACTGATCCATGAACGTCACTCCCGTTAGCAAACCTCAGTGGCTTGGGGCAGGCGGACGTCTGAGACACATCTCGTCAGACCCCCGCGGGCCAGCAGTCTGCAGCGGGACCCCCAGGGTCAGAGAGTATGAGAGCTGTACCGTGTTCAAGAACCGTCCTGCTCTGGACTCTGAGAACGAGTCCAGGGAAACGTCATCGGACCGGACGATGCTACGTCTGCGTTCACACAATTTTGCAGCTTTCTTGGGAGCCCGTCTGGGATCTCGGCCCGTCTCCCGAGCTGTTTTACATGCCAATGAATGTTCTGGGATTCACCTGCTGACACCCACACCGGCAGGTGCCGTGAACCAACTCTCCAGAATTTAAACAGGATGAGGAAGAGACTCCTGTTCTCACAGCTCTACAGGAGGCCTTCAGACGGAACTTCTGGACGCAAGGACTGTGTTATCCTGGAGCTGTCAGAGGGGACCCGTGCCTACCCGACCCCCATCCCGCCGACCAGCATGCAGAGGGGTGGTGAAGCTCCCAGACCGCGAGCGGGTGGGGGAGAGTGAGGTTGCTCAGGGTCTGGACAGCCCCACCCTCAGCACTGAGGGTTCTGGGCCCTTCTGAGGAAGGTCGTCGCCCCTCAGAGTCCCACCCTGGACTGTCCCCTCACGGTCACAGCGGGGTCAGGCTGCCCCTCCCACGAGGCAGCTTGTCACGCAGGCGCCACACGATCTTAGCGGGACATTTCAGAGACAGCTTCAAATTAGCCTGTTGTATTGTGAATGATCTAAGTGTTTTGCTGAAACTGAAACAAGCCCACAGCACCCCACATCCAGAGACGGCACCGTGGCTGGCTTCCTCCCACGTGCCTTGATTTCCCCAGCCACGGCGTCAGGCGTACACATTCATCCCCTTGTGGAAATGCCTCTGCCACGCAGGCCTCAGCCTTCTTACCCTGTCCGCGTGGCAGGCGAGGTGCGCCACAGGCCGGCAATGTGACTCACACGGTTCAAAGGGCTCAGAGAAAGTTGTGATCTGATGTTGCGTCCGCTGACTGTCTTTTGATAATGACATGTGGCTTCTGCAGAAACTTCTGGACTCCCTGGAGCACGCCTTCCTGAACCGTCGACGATGACGCCAGCATTTACCCAGCACCCGTCCAGTGCCAGGCACAGCGCCACTAAGCACTGTGCATTGAACTCACGTAACAAGCCTGTCTGAGCCTCTGACCTTCACCCATAAAAACGGGGGTAATAACAGCACCGACCTCAGACACGGCATCGGTCAGCAGTCCCACGACAGCCGAGTGGCCGAGGGAGCTGTGACCTGGGTGTGTCATGGAGCCAGTCTCTGCGCCGCCATGCGGAGCTCACGCCTCCGGCCCGCCTGACCCCGCAGAGCGACGGCCGTGGAAACAAGGAGTGCAGACGGGGGCCGGGCCCTGCAGTGACGGTGACACAGAAACTCGTCATCATGCCGCGTGTCGGCGTTGCTGAGAAACCTTTGACAAATCTAAAGACCCTGCAAGCAACAGTGAAAGTTCCCTGAAGGGTGAGAAAACCACCGGGGAAGAGGCTGCGTTGGCATCTCGCCGGCTCGCTGTTTCTCCAGAGAGGTGACTAGTCACGTCGGCCCAGAGACCCCAGCTGTCCATGCTTCACCCACCTGCACGAGAGCTGGACAGTGACGTTCCCAAGAGCGAGCCCTGTGCTGGTGCTGGGGACGTTCACAGGCATCTTACCCGATCCTCACGGTTAGCCGGCAGAGTACGAATACTAACATCCCATGTTGCGTGTTCTAAGTGAGCTTCTGCCCCTCCCCTGCACACCTGTCCCCGCCGTGGCCTTCCCTGTCTCAGGGGATGTCACGTCCTTCTTTCCAGCTGCTCAGGGCAAAACCCCCGGCGTCGTCCTTGGTTCTGCGTCTCTCTCGTGCTCCACAGACTCCGTCAGCAGCTGGATCAATCTCCTTCCACGGTGTCTGCGGAACTCAACCCCTCTGACCACCCCCACTGCATCCGCGGCGGCTCGGACCACCCGTATCTTCCCCAGAACAGGCCGCAGCCGATGCCCGGCTCATTTCCCTGCTTCTGTCTGTGTCCTGCTCTGCAGTTTACTCAGCTCGGGGCCACGGTGATCCTGCTACTCTGGGTCAATCCACGCCGCTCTGCTCAAACCCTCCGGCGGCTCCGCGGAGCAAAAGCCGTAGCCCCACCCCCATGGCCTGCAAGTGCACGTCACCTGTGCCTTCACCTGCCCGTCCCCTCGCTACCCTCTGCCCCCGCCCCTCGCTCTGCGGCCGCCGCACTGGCCTCCCTGGACACACGGCCTCAGGGCCTCCGAACTGGCTCCTCCCCCTGCCTGAAATGGGCTGCCCCCTCCAACACCCTCAGGCTTTGCTCAGGGGTCATTTTCTCAAAGACATCTACCCTGCCCACCCTGCCGAAGACTGCAGCCCCTCCACCATCACACCAAGCACCCCAGACCCCTCATCGTACTCCGTATTTTCCTATAGCACCTGCCACCTTCCAGCCCGCTATCGGGTTTGCTGTCTGTTTTGTGTCTCCCAGGCTACGACAGACATTTCCAAAGGCAGGGATACTTTTCCGTTTCCTCTACTGATCACTCCCAGGTGCCCAGACTGGTACCCGGCACGTGGAAGATGATCAGGAAATACACATTGAATGAATGAATGAATGAATGAACCTGACATGGGCAAATTAAGGTTAAAAAACTGTCTAAGGTCTGGCAGCTGGGAGAAGGCAGATTCAGACTCTGGAGTCAGGGCTCTTGGACTCCATAGATCAGGCTGTTTCTTCCCATTGCTCTCAGGAAGGAGGAGGCAGAAGATCCAAAACCAATTTGACTTGTGGAGATTCTGCGTAAGGGACAGTCAGGGGCTCCTTTGGGGTCTGTGCCCCCCGCTGCACCTGCGTCTTTGACTGAATCCGAGGCACGATGGCCAGCCTGAGCAGTGGCCCTGAGTCACCCAGAGAGGCATCGGCTGTGGCCGGCAGTGCTGATCAAGGTGGAGAGGTATGAGAAACACCCGGCAAGGATGTCTACCCAGAGGGCGACAGGTATGTCTGGGCCATGCCCACCTGCGCTATTCAGAAGAGCCACTTCCCGTGAACTCAGACTCCCGCTGTTCTGAGGCCCAGCTGTCACCTCACCTGTACGAAACTGTCCTCTCAATTTCTTGTCTGCGGTTTGTACCTGACGAGCCTCCCTGCAAACCTGCCCTGACACGGGCCCGGCTCCCCTGCCGTTCCTGCTTCCTTGTGCGTGGCCAGCCCCCTCCTGCACACCCGGGGCTGAGTTATTTCTCAGCCTCCTCCTCCGACCCACATCAGCACAGGCCCCTGGGGAGGACGGATGGACGGTGCTGTCACTTCACAGGATGAAAGGGGCTCTCAGGTGCTTTCAGGGGCCAGTCCCCGGCCCCTCCAGAATCGAGGCAGCATCCAGGCCTTCAGAGAAAGAAGGGTTGCTTTCAAACAAACAAACCAATAGCTGGGAACAACAAACATTCCTAATGCTCCTACATAAACTTTTAGGGCCATGCCACCAGCTGGCAAGCAACGCACGTGACTGTCCCATGCTTTGGTGGCAGGGCTCACCCCTCAGCGTGGTGGAGCTCCACCAACTTCAGGAGCAGCGAGCTCCGGGGCTGGGGGGGACCCCCCAGTAGTGTGGAAGAAGGTGCTGACCAGGTGACATCCCCACCGAGGACCGGGCTACACCTGATTCCTCCTCCTCGAGGGAAGCCCACCTGGGACTCCAGGTGTGGCCGCCACGCAGGCTGCCAGGGCCCTTCTGTGGGCGAGCGGCTCTGCGTCCTGTGTGGTTTCCTGAAAGTGCTTCGTGAACTACTTGCTTCAACACATTCTTGCATCTTCAGACTTTCTCTCTTAAATGAAACTTCCCCAGAAGAGTTGCCGTCTGGGCTCACAGGTGCTGAGGCCTCAGAGTGCACGGGTCTTCCCTGCAGTAGGTTTCTGGGAGCGACTCTGCCCGTTCGGGATTCTCGTCCCGACCACATCTCTAGGAAGGACCAAGTGCTCAGGCGTCGGGACGGGGCCATGTGGCTCCGCAGACCAGCAGGAGCACGGAGGGCTACGTTAGCACGCAGGCCTCGCCAGCCCCAGCAGAGGAGGCCCCTGTCAGCCTCCCGCAGCACAGGGGCTGGGGGCAGGGATCATTCTGGTGACTAACAACCTAATTGTGGAAAATACGACTTCCTGAGCTTGGTCTACTGAGGTAGCCACAAAACTCTTTATGATGTGGCCCAAAATTCCTCCTGCTACCGCAGCCCTTGAAAATAGGTCAAAGGCACCTGTATGGAACTCTCAAAGCCGGGCTCAGCTCACACCATCTACTTCTCTCTGTGTTGCTGAGCTGAGAGCACAGGGGCTCAAGTGAGCACGCTCCTCTCTCTGGCCTGGGCCGTCATCAGTCCTGTCCCGCGTGGTCCTGCTCAGGGGACTGACTGGTCATGGAGGTCAGGAAGGCTGCCTGCCCTTTGCCCCTGGAAACATCAGCCTCTCTGGGACAGAAGTGTCTCCTGTGTGCACCAACCAAGACCTATAGCCCTGGCCCCTCTTCCAGGCTACGCCTCACCCCAAAGCAAGGGGCTCATGGCGGCTGCCGTCTAGAGCAGATGTGCAGAGCTCCTATCCGGAACGCTGGGCTTCCCACTGGCAGGACAGCGCAGGGTCAGCGCCAGCCCCGCTCTGAGGCCGCCTGCGTGAGCTGCGTAACCCGAGGCTGTCTCTGTTAGCATGGTGACACTTGGCTTCTCTGACAGTGGAGATAGCATTCTCTGCAGCAAGGGTGGCTGTGGAAGCCCCAGCAGATGGGACAGAAGATTAAATTGGGCTTTGAAGGCCCTCGTGGAGGCGAGCAGGGAGCCCCGGCTTTCTGTTTCCTGTGCTCAGGCCTTGCCAGAGACAGAAACCACTAGGCTCTGAGGTCACCAGCCAGCAGGGCCTTGGTGCCAGGAGGACGGGCCTCTCTCAGAGCTCCGTGCCTGTGCCTCTGTTTCCTCTTGTGTCAGCTGCTGTCAGCAGGAGTCCCAGCCTCCATGGCTGGAGAAGGATGGGCTCTTCAGGATGGCCGCCTGGGACTGGGAGCCCTCCTTTCTAAGAGGCTCAGGACAGGGCTGACCGGGAGAAGATGTCCCACCTAAGTGCCCGCTGTCCAAGATGACCCTTCCCTTGGCTCAGAAGCTCATCTGATCTCTGGCCCAGGCCTCAGCCTGGGTGAGGGTGGATGCTCCTGTCCTGACAGCACCCTTGGGAGCCTCCAAGCTGCCCTCTGTCAAGGTTGAGAGGTCCTGTGTCTGTGTCTAGAGCCAGCTCTGTGCTGAGTAACATGACTGCCTGGAGCTCAAGGCCAAACAATGACTCAGACAGCCTGGTATCCAGGGAAAACCAGCCTGGCTTTTCACCCGAGAGCCCTGCCCAGCTGGACATGAGCTCACTACAGCTAGACAGTGACATGAGCAGTGGGAAACTGCCTGTCCCCTATAGGCAAGGGGAGCAGGAGCCTGAGCCCTGAGCCTGAAACTACCCCTGAAACATTCTTTGAAAACCCCATATCAATTCATCTAAAATTAGCTTTCAGCATCTAAATCACTTCCTGTTACAGAAACCACAGGCCTGATGCTTCAGTCATCACCCTGCCTGCCTCAAGGGTGGGGGCATGGACGTAGGGTGCTGCACACAGGAGACAGGGACAGTCACAAAGTGACACAGCAGTCAGGAGCCCCTCTCCCCCCTCTGCAGAAAGGACGGCTGAGCAGGGCCCTGTAAAGCTGTCATTGCAGGGAACAGAACAAGCGTGAAGATGCATGTGCACACATGTACACGCACACGCCTGCATGCACACTTGGACACGCAGGCCAGAGCCTTCTCCGTTGCTGCGGAGAGACAACCACGTGGACAGCCCACACGCGTCTCGGCTGTGTCCCTTCCGAGACAGACTCACGGAGAGAGGAGCGCAGGCGTCTGCTGGTCTGAAGCACCTGAACCCCTGCTCCTGCTTCCTTGCAGCCCCGGTTGCTTCCTGCCTGATGGGCTGTGAGCAAGGGTGGTCCAGCGCTTGGCGCCGGGCCCTTACTTGCTGTTTTAGCCGATGCTGCCAAGTACTGCCCGTGTGCGGAGAAATAGGTGGGGGTGGGTTGGGAGGTGGAGCGAGTCAGAGACCGTCCTGGCGCAGCAGACACTGAAGGAGAGGGGCCATTGGAATCTCCAACCACCCAGGGAGCTCTGTTCTTCCTCCCGCCTCACACTGAGCCCTGACCCCAACCTCAGACCTGGACTGGAGGAGGCCAGCGGCTGTGCGGAGCAGCAGGAGGAAGACACCGGTCGACCATCATGGACGGGGAGAGTCTCGGACGGTGAGGACACCGGTCGACCGTGATGGACGGGGCGAGTCCCGGACGGTGAGGACACCGGTCGACCATCATGGATGGGGAGAGTATTGGGTGGTGAGGACACTGGTTGACCGTCATGGACGGGGCGAGCCCTGGACGGTGCCATCTAAACCGTGAGATAAATGGGGCGCACCTGGAAACAGGTGGTCACCCCACGCTAAGCTCCACAAGAACACGGATGTTTGTGTTACAGGTTTGCTGCTCTCCCTCCACAGCACCTGGCATGCGGGAGAGTCTCAGTAGCACCTGGCAGGTGACAGAATGGAGACGGATGATTCCACTGATGAGCAGACCAGCCCTGACCAGCAGGGAGTGTCCGCCAGCCCAGGGCAGAGCTGTGTCTGTGTCCACCAGACTTCGGGCACTTGGATCCCTCGGTCCTCTGCACCCCAGCTCCCGACGTGGGCACGAGACACACGGTGCCTGTGAGTGCTGCTCCTGACACGGGGCTGCAGGGACAGGAGGCACCTGTCTGCTCCAGTGGGAGGGACCCTACTGCCCTGCCACTGGTGGCCTTGGTGGCAGCGGTTCCTCCCCCAAGCACAAGGGCTGACCTCAGGGGGGTCAGCTGCAGAGAGGCAAAGACAGACAAAAAAGAAAATTAAAAAATGCCTGAAACGGGGGTCTTTCCACAGTGATGACAGAATGGTGTCCCTGTGCTCCTCTCACCCCTTCCTGGTAAAGAGACCCAGGCACTCCCGTGGCTGGGCTGCCTGCTGACCACTTCCACCCGCCCTCACCTTGGGTTCCGAGAAAGAGACGCCTGTTAAACAGTAATGAGGCCCCAGCACGGGCGCTAATGACTTTTCCTGCCTCCACAGTTGAGCGTTTTTTGCCAGGAATGGCGAAGAACCTTCAGCCTCGAGATGTGGAGGATCATGGGGAGTCCCAAGCTCCCCCCAGGCTGCTTAGGTGTAGCTGACAGGTGTGGCTGTGAGGACACCTGGCTTCCCAGAACCCAGGAGCTAGTGGGGTCACCGGCATCGACACGGCTCTTGTCTGCATGATAAGCTGGGCCTGCCCACCAGCTAAACTAGGGATGCAAGCCTGGCACCTGTCCTGGTCAGGTGAGTGGTCAGCACCTTCTCACAGAGCAGTTTAAGCCAGGCCTTATCAGGTTACAATTAGGAAGAAGACAAAGCCCGCCTTTATCTTCTGTGATTGCATATTCCACGGAGGGAGATGTGTAATTACAATGCCAGATTGTAGGCATAAAACGGGAGGGTACTGGGGAAAGACAGGGGCTATGGGTGCATGGAGAAGAGGTGTGCAGCCCAGCCTGCCGGCCAGGCACGGTTTGGCGGAAACTTTTACTGAGGTGGAATTCAGCAGAAATAAGATGTTACCAAGTGGTATCAAGAGATTAACAGATCATGATCAAACAGGGTGCATCCCAGAAAAGAAATTTGATTACGGAAAATCTGCCAATGTACTTGTCTATAATAACGTGTCAATCAACAGACAATCATTCCAACAGAAGCATCTGTTTATGAGAAAAACCGCCAGGGGAGCGTCTGTACTAAGATCAAGGATTATGCCAGAAATTTATAGCAAATACATTTAATAGTGAAACGTTTAAAGAAATGCCACTAAAGTTAAGAAAAAGATGATATCTCTTGTCAGTGCTACTATCTGAGTCTGACCACTGAAGTCCCAGCCACGCATTACCATAAGGAAAACAGATAAAAGAGTTGGGAAAAAGCAGATAAACTTACTATTTTTAAACAGATAATGATGATAATTATTATTTCTGCCTCCTTTATATGAAATGTTTTATTCATTTTAACTAATTTAATCCTTATACCCACCTTATGAGGCAGGTATTAGTACCAAACTCATTTTCACAGATGAAGAAACTAAATAATAGAGATGTTGAGGCCCTTGGATAGCAAGTTGCAGAGCCAGAATTTAAATCCAGACAGTCTGGCTTCAGAGCCTGTGCTCTTAATCACCGTCCTATATTGGCTCTTGATGATATGAGACCACACAGAAAATCCAGGAGTGGAGGGATGAACCCAAACATAAGAGCAACCAACAAAAATTCCACCACTTCCCCAAACCCAAAATTCTCCTCCAGTTAGCTCATAAATTCAGGCCCAATTCTATCAAAATCAAAATCCCTATAGAACTTCTCAGGAAGCCTGACAGATTGATTCTAAAATTCAAATGGAAGAAGATTCCAGATCATTTTGAAGAAGAAGAATGGGGGAAGATTTTCCCCATGTTATATCAGAATGTAAAGCAACAGGAATTAGAACCTCACGGTGCTGGTACAGAGATAAACAAATAAACCAACAGGCCAGAATGAAGGGCCCGGAGACAGACCCACATGTTTATGGGATTTATGAGTCTGATGAGGCCCAGGGACAGGCATGAAGGCTGCTTTGACTCCGGTCCAGGCTGCTCGGACTCTGGTTTTACCCCGAGAGTGAGGAGGATGGCAACGAGGAGAGCTTGGCGGTCAGAAGCACAGAGAGAACGTGCGGGGTGGGGACGCACGGGGGCCGCGGCTGCAGCTCCCACGGCCTTGCTTTCCTGCTCACAAAGGCATCCCCAGGTCCAGTGGCCGTGGCACCAGCGTAGGATGAGATGCCACCATGTTAGAAGAGCCCAGACGCGAACACTTGGACAGTCCTGCCCACGTCAGCCCAGGAACAGCTCACGCTACCAAAGGAAGCCGTGACTTCGCTCTGTAGTAAGCCGTGTCGTACGGGACTAACGTGTGAGTTCCGGGCCTTGACAATGCTCGTTGCCAGTATTTTGGGCAATCTGTCCTCACCGAGTTACGGAGTCTTGGAGTTTTCAGCTCACGTTTACTCTGGGTCTCGGTGAGCAGGCCTGGCCAGGGTCTGCCGCGAGGGCATTTTGCATCAGTGTGAAACGGGAGAACCTTCCAGTAAGTTGCACTGAGACAACTGTTATTCAATTGGTTAGGGACACTTCCAGGCTTCAGTAAGAGAAAATTCAAACGGGCTTCAACAATAAAGAAAAGCAAACGTACAGAAAGAGATCCGGAAGGATACACACCTAGCCGAGAGCTGTGGTCCCTGCTCTGAGTGATCGGGCGAGGCACTCACAGGGCATTTTATTTAACTTTACAATTTTACAGTCTTAAGGCTAAATAACTTCTTTACAAGAGGACAATGTTCTGTTCCTGGAAGATTTTACAAGAGGATGTATTCATGTATCATTTGGGTAATTAAAAAACAAAACCAATTTTGATAAAATCACTAGGAGTCAGCCAAGCAGAGGCCAAAGGAGCCTGCTCCTCTGTGGGGCCTGCTGAGCACAGGTGACCCGGCTGCAGGGGCCTCCGCTGTCCTGCTGCGTCTCTGCCTCGGCCTCCCTTGCAGGGTCCTGCGGGTGGAGGCAGGGCCGGCTCTGTCCCACACGACAGCCCAGTGCCCACAGACGTGGGACAGGCACAAGGTCCTGCATAGCCGGGGCTGGACGGCAAGGGCTTCTCTGTTGAAAGATCCAGAGACAGAGAAGAGGGAAGGCCCAGCGTTCAGTCTGTACCCTTCTCCCCGGCACCCGCACCTGCTGGGCTCTGCCCAGACTCTGAGAGGCTGTCCCTCAGCTCACCCTGGGTCTGGGACAGCGGCTGTAACAGGCTAGGGACGGAAGAATGATCTGGGACGGTGTCAGGGTCAGAAAAAGGGGTGAGTAGAAGTCATAATCGGAGCTGGGAGAGGTCCAGGATCTGCGTCAGGGGCCGAGGTTCAGTTCACATTGCCGGTCGTGGTGGTGATGAAACCATGGCCTGCCTCTTTCTCCAACACAGAGGAAAATGTCTTTCACCCACAGGGGCCTGACCCCAATTCCCACTGCGCTTAGCCAAGTCAGAGGGGAAGGGGCTGTCCACCCGGGCAGGGCACAGAAAGTCACTCTTTCCACAGGAGGGGTTACCGTGGAGCTCAAGGCAGAGGGCAGAGCCCTCCCAGGGCATGGTCCAAGGCTTGGGCCGAGATGGCTCGAGACGCTGCCGCCACATCTGCAGGAAATGGAATCCCGGGGGTGGTGTGGTTAAGAAAAATACCCTAAGTTTTGATAGATCCACTTGTAAGTTTACCGAGAAAGTTCAGACCAAAGCATCGCCCTCACCTCCTTCCACCCACTCTGCGATGACTTCAGAGAAGAGTTGTGAGAACTAAAATGCTCCATCCCAGGAAAAAGAAGGACTTCCCCTGAGGTTAAGGTGCGACTGACAGATACCACGCACCTAAGAAGGCCTTTCCAACGCTGAGACCCCTGCTGCTGCTCACAGAGCCCCAGCAGAGACTGGGCAGAAGGCGAGGGCTTGAGGAGACTCTGAAAAGGAACAGCTAAGAAAGGCTTCTATCGTAGCCTTTTACAGCTGAGTGACTCGGCGTCAACCGAGACAGGCTCAGAAATGGGCTCATTTTCTTGTGATACGGCCAAGGGGGTACAATCTGGAAGGGAGGGACTTCTCTGCATAACAACGTGAAGTATGAATTTGTCACGGGTAGGGAAAATTAAACAACTGGGAAAATGCTTTTCTCCCTCTTTATGGGCTCAGAATATCCAATCTGTACAAATCGATGGGTGACTCTGGGTGCACGTGTGTGGTCCGTGTGCGCACGCGTGTGACGCGTCAAAGGGTAGAAGATACGCGGGGGAAGCAGAAGTAGCAGGAAACGCCACTGTGAGAAACAAAGTCCTCATGTCAGATGAAGCCAGAAGCAAGCCCCGCGGCAACATAAAACACCTTCGGCACCTCGAATTTTCTCAAGCATCCGCTGTACAAACAAAAACCTTGCGCAAGCGATGTTTTCAGAAAAGCCCAAGGAGAGGTGCTGTCACACTAGGGCAGTGGAACGGTCTGAGACAGACCTGACACCCTCAGAACGGCAGAACAGTGTGATCCGGGTGACACCTGGGTGACACCGTCATCTTCGTTCCCGTTAGCGAGAAGCCCCCGCTTTGGCAAGTGGCCAGAGGCAGCGCCAGTTCGGCACCAGGCACACACGGTGCTGAAACGTGACTCTCTGTCTTCCACAGACAGGGACCCGGGGAGGCAGAATGATGGGTTGAGTGAGGCCTCAGCTTTACCGTCGCTGGACTGTACGAGCATCTCCTGGGCTCTTTAGGAAAGGTGGTTCTTCAGACGATCCAAAAAATTTTGGCAGCTGAGATGATTAGTGAGCCCAATGCGCCCTCCTCGCCCATCCGTCCCCAAGGCGTGGGTGACAAGACGGCTGACCCTTGAACACCACAGAGTTGAACTGCATGGGTCCACCTATACAAAGAGTTTTTTCAATAAATACATTGGAAAAATTTTTGGAGATGTGGGACAATTTGAAAAAAACTCACAGATGATTTTAGAAATGTCAAAAAAATTAAGAAAAAGTTGGGTATGTCACGAATGCATGAAATATTTGCAGACACTAGTCTATTTTATCATTTACTACCATAAAATATATCCAAATCTATTATCAAAAGCTAGAATTTATGGAAACTTATGCACACAAACAGTTGTATCCATACAGGATGCAAATGTGAACAAATGTAAAGATGCTGTATTAAATCGTAACTGTGTAAAATTTGTCGTACATCCTGTACGACCGTAATAGCTTCGCAGGCATCTCCTGTTGCTGCGGCAGTGAGCTCAGGTGCTGCAAGCACCCTCTTAAAATGCCATGTGACGCTGACCATCTCCATGTGGGCAGTTCCCCTCCCCCATCAACTGAGTGTCGCAGTAAAATCTCTCGCGGTTCTCGAGTATTTTTCATCACGTTCAGTGCAGCACCGTCAACCTTGAATAGCAGCGTGGGAACCACGCAAAGCACCGCTAGTGATGCTGGCAGTGCTCCCAAGAAGCAGAGAAAAGTCATGACGCTACAAGAAAAAGTTGAACTGCTTGATATGTACTGTAGGTTGAGGTCTGCAGCTATAGTTGCTAACATTTCAAGATAAATGAATCCAGCATAAGTTGCTAACATTTCAAGATAAATGAATCCACCCATTGCAAAAAAAAAAACGAAAAGAAAAGGAAATTCATGAAGTCATCGCTGCAGCTATGCTAGCAGGTGCAAAAACTTTTGTGAAATACCTTCCCCCCCCCACTGAAAACGCAGCTTTATGGGGGTGCAGGATTGTTGTAAGAAAGGCGCACCTACAGACTCCAACACGGTTTGAGAAAAAGTGACGTCACCACATGAAAACTTAGAGCAAAAGGAAGGTGAAAGCTCTAAAGCTGTAGCACCAGTGCCAGCAAAGAATGGTTTGATAATTTTAGAAAGACATTTGACTTCTAAAAGTGTCAAGATAACAGGAGAAGCAGCTTCTGATGACCAAGAGGCAGCAGACAAGTTCCTAGATACCATTGAGAAAAGCACTGAGGAGAAAGGACATCTGCCTCAATAGGTTTTTTATATTACTATTTTTTATTTCAAAGTATTAAGGGGATACAAACGTTTTTGGTTACACGGATCACTTTCGTAATGCTTGAGTCATGGCCACAGGTGTGCCCGTCACCCAGATAGTGTCCATTGCACCTGTTAAGCAGGTTTTTGTCTCTCCCCTCCCCCTCCCCACCCCGGCTTGATTTCCACTGAGTGATTTCCCTCTGCACACGCGTGTGCTCATCGGTTAGTTCCAACGTAATAGCGAGAACACGTGGTGTTTGTCTTTCCATTCTTGAGACACTTCACTTAGGATAATGGCCTTCAGTTCCATCCAAATTGTTGCAAAAGGCACTAATTCACCTTTTTTATGGCTGAATAGTACTTCATTGTATACATATACCACATTTCATTAATCCACTTATGGATCGATGGGCACTTGGGTTGATTCTACGTCTTTGTAATTGTGAATTATGCTGCAATAAACATTTGAGTGCAGGTGTCTTTTTGATGAAAAAGACTTCTTCTCCTTTGGGTAGATACTCAGTAGTGGGATTGCCGGATTGAACGGTAGGTCTACATGTCTCTCTTTGAGGAATCTCCATACCGTTTTCCACAGAGGTTGTATTAATTTGCAGTCCCACCAACAGAGTATGAGCGTTCCTTTCTCTCTGCATCCACACCAGCATCTATTGTTTTGGAACTTTCTAATAAAAGCCATTCTAACTGGGGTCAGGTGATACCCGATTGTAGTTTTAATTTGCGTTTCCCTGATGACTAGTGCAATGGAGCATTTTTTTTTATACGTCTATTGGCCATTTGTCTATCTTCTTTTGAAAAGCTTCTGCTCATATCTTTTGCCCACTTTTTAATGGCTTTTTTGTTTGTTTTTCTTGCTGATTTGCTTGAGTTCTTTGTAGATTCTGGATATTAGCCCTTTATTGGATGTATAGCTTGAGGATAGTTTCTCCCATTCTGTAGGTTGTCTTTTTGCTCTGTTGATTATCTCCTTAGCTGTGCAGAACCTTTTTAGTTTAATCAAATCCCACTTAATTATTTTTGTGGTTTCTGTGATTGCCATTGGGGTCTTAGTCATAAATTATTTACTTAGGTTCAATAGGTTTTCAATGCAGACAAAAGTGCCTTATCCTGCAACAAAATACCAGCAAACCAAATTCAACAGCACATCAAAAAGATAATCTACCATGATCAAGTGGGTTTCATCCCAGAGATGCAAGGATGGTTCAACATATACAGATTAATAAACGTGATTCACCACATAAGTGGAAACAAAACAAAGACCACATGATCATCTCAACAGATGCAGAAAAAAACATTCAGTAAAATCCAGCACCCTTTCAAAATAAAAACCCCCAATAAGCTAGGCATAGAAGGAACATACCTCAAAATTACAAAAGCCATATATGACAAACCCCCAGCCAACATCATGCTAAATGGGAAAAGTTGAAAATATTCCCCCTAAGAACTAGAACAAGACAAGGGTGCTCACTGTGACCACTTCCACTCAACGTAGTATTGGAAGTCCTAGCCAGAGCCATCAGACAAGAGAAATAAGAGAAATAAGGGCATCCAAATCGGGAAAGAGGAGGTCACACTATCCCTGTTTGCTGATGACATGATCTCATATCTAGAAAACCCTAAAGACTCCACCAAAAGAAAAGGTTCCCAGAATGGATAAATAAATTCAGCAAAGTCCCGAGTTACAAAATCGATGTACACAAATCAGTTGCATTTCTATGTACTAATAATGGTCAAATGGAGAGTCAAACCAAGGACTCAATACCATTCACAATAGCTATAAAGAAAATAAAATATCGAGGAATATACTTGACAAAGCAGGTGAAAGACCTCTACAAGGACTACAAAGCACTGATGAAAGAAATCACAGATGACATAAACAAACTGAAAAACATCCCCTGCTCATGGGTTGGTACAATTAACATTGTTAAAATGTCCACACTGCTCAAAGTGATTTATAAACTCAACACAATCCCGATGAACATACCAGCGTCATATTTCGCAGAACTAGAAAAAATAACCCTAAGCTTGCTTCATTTGGAACCAAAAAAGAGCCCCAATAGCCAAAGTGATCTTAAATAAAAAAAAACAAATCTGGAGGCAGCACATTACCTGATTCTGAATTATATTACAAGGTATTACAGCATGGTACTGGTACAAAAGTAAAGACATAGACCAATGGAACAGAATAGAGAACCCAATAATAAAACCATATAGTTACGATCAACTGATTTTTGACAAAGCAAATGCTAATGGAAAGGAAGCCCTATTCAATAAATGGTGCTGGGAAAATTGGATAGCCACATGCGGAAGAATGGAACAGGAGTCCTATCTCTTGCCATATACAAAAATTAATTCAAGATGGATTAAAAAAACTTAAGCATTATACAAGCTATCCATGTAACAAAAACAATTGTACCCTTTAATATTTTGCAATTTTAAGAAAGTGGTATATTCTGGGAAAAAATACCAAGAGGATTTTTTTAAAAGATGTGATCTCACTCTGTCACCCAGGCTGAAGTGCAATGGTGCAATCATAGCTCACTGCAGCTTTGAACTCCTGGGCTCAAGTGATGCTCCTGCCTTAGCCTCCTGAGTAGCTGGGACTACAGGCATGCTCCACTACGCCTGCCTAATTTTTAAAATTTTTTTTGTAGAAACAGGGTCTCACTATGTTGCCTCAAAATCCTGGCCTTAAGTGGCCCTCCTGCCTCAGTCTCCTGAGTCGCTGGGATCACAGACATGCGCCACTGTGCCTGGCTCTGCACATGTACTAGCAAGGCAGAGAAGCAAGCACCAGGATTTGAGGCAGGAAGGGATAAGCTAACTCTACTGTTTTGTGCAAATGCAGTCAGGTTCATGATTTGGACTGCCCTTATCTTTAAAGAAACTAACCCCAAAGGCTTGAAGGGCAAGAAAAACACCAGCCCCCAGTCTTCTGTCTGCACAAGAAGGCATGGACAACGAGAATCTTTTTTCCTGGAATGGTTCCATCGATGCTTTGTCTCTGAAGTCAGGAAGTATCTTGCTAGTAAGGGACTGCCTTTTAAAGTTTTTGTTTTTTTTCTTTTCTTTTTTTTTACTGGACAATGCCCCAGCCACCCAGGATGCCATGAGTTCATTCTTAAATGTGCTGACGTGGTCTACTTGCCCGCAAACACCATATCTCTAATACAATCTCCAGACCGGGGGATCATAAGGACCTATAATGCTCATCACACATGGTGAAAGGATGCCAATGCTATGGATGAGAACCCCGGTAGAAAGAACGTCATGGACGTCTGGAAGGATTACACCACTGAGACGCCATCTTGTCACAGAAAAAGCTGTGAGAGCCATCAATACCAACACGATACATTCCTGCTGGAGAAGGCTGCCTCCAGATGTTGGTCATGACTTCACAGGATTTATGTCAGGGCCGATCAAGGAAATCATGAAAGACATTGTGGATATGGCAAAAAAAAAAAAAAAAAAAAAAGGGGGGGGTGAAGGTTTTCAAGATACGGATCTTGGGGAAACTCGGAGCTAATAGACAGCACAGCAAAGGAGTTAGCAGAAGACGGCATCGTGGAGATATTCTGAATCGGAACCGAACACTGAGCAAGAAGACGCAGAAGTGGAGCCAGTAAACAAACGGACACCGGAAAATCTGGCAGAAAGGTTCTGATCGTTCAAGACCGCTTTCGACTTATTTTACAACGTAGACCCTTCTACAGCGCGGGCACTGAAACTAAAGCAACGGCGGAGGAAGGATCGGCACCGCATAGAGATATTTTTAGGAAAACGAGAAAGACAGAAATGGTAACACATTTCTGTAAAGTCGCACCAGGTGAGCCTGCCTCTTCCTCCACCTTCTCCGCCTCTGCCACCCTGAGGCAAGACCACTCCCTCCTTCCTCCTCCTCCTCCTCAGCCTACTCAGTGTGAAGATGACGAGGGTGAAGACCTTCATGATGCTCTGCTTCTACTTAATGAACAGTAAGTACGTTTTATCTTCCTTATGATTGTCTTAATAACATTGTCTTTTCTCTGGCTTACTTCATTGTAAGAATACAGTATATATATACATACAACACACAGAGTACGTGTTAATCGACTGCTCGTGTCACGGGTAAGGCTTCCGGTCAACAGCCGGCTGTTAGTAAAGTTTTGGAGGAGTCAAAAGTTACATGTGGATTTTCAACTGCCTGGGGAGTCACCGCCCCAACCCCCGAGTTGTGCAAGGATCAACGGCGTCACCCTCCTTCCATTTGTTGTCCTTTTCCTAACCCTAATTTTCATAAGCCGCATGACAGAAACGTTTCCATCCACGGCCACCTTGTAGGCCCCCGGGTCAGAGTCCGGGATGCAGAACTCCCCTGTGGAAATCTCTAACGTCTCTGCTGGATCTGGAATACTAACCAGGGCTCGGATCGTAGCAGCCACTAGCAAGCAGATGGTCTGGTGCTGACTTTGTCACTGCTTTGGGGATGGGAGGAAGCAGAGGCCATTCCCAGGAAATATCCCAAGAGGCCGATCCAGGTGAGGGGAAGAGAAGAAACAGAGGCCAGGTGGAGGGGTGAGGGAAACACACGAGGAGAGACCCTGCGTCGTATCCATCTCATACCGAGGGAAGTGGACCAGTGGCGCTTCCTGGAGCAGTTCTAACCATAGTTCGTTCTTTCCGGTTCAAAAGCTTCCAACACGTTACTGCGTCCACAAGGAAAAGACCCAAATCCTGAGCTTGGCAATCAGGTCCATGCCCACTGGGCCGGGGCCTGCCTGCTCCACACCCCGCCCGCCTTACCTGTCCCAGATTAACTGGTCCTCATCCTTCTCCCACACACCACGCTGACTGGGGCCTCTGCATCCTCTTCATCAGTCCCTCCCCCCATCCAGTACACAACGCTAACCACATCCTTCCTTTTTCCAACCACTTCTTTAAGACCCAGCTAGTACTGTCCCCTTCCGGAAGACTTTCCCAGCTATCCAGTCCAGAGGAAGCCTTGCATTCCCTTATTTTCCTTTTTTAGGACTGGTTTATCCTTCAGTGCACAGCGATATTAACTGAAAAACACACACAGAACAACGGTTCGGCAATGGGACTGCTCCAACTCACGGGCACAGAGCCCCCCTTTGCACCCTTCCTCCGCCCGCCCCTCCCCGCTCCGCGGCAGTCGGCGCACGCTCCAACACGGCGGCCTCGATGATTCCACCCCGCAAATGCAACAACCCCTCCTGTCAAATAACAAAATACGCTCCCAGGGCGTTGCTGTAGCCCTCTACTTGCAACATAGGTTGTGCACTTTTAAACCTCCAGTGAGACTAGATGTTTCCAACAGGACTTAAGTTTTTTCCACCATACACAGTCGCAGTGAATAAACGGTGCACACTCATAACAAAACCTGTAATTTCAAAGTGCCCTCTAAATAGGAACATTCTGGCCTAGAACCCTGCCCCTTACCACCTCTACCCACCCAGTGCATAGGTCTAAGCATCTGTAATGCTTAGAGGGGGTTTTAACAATTTTATTTCCGTAAGTGTTTTTAGGAACAGTCTTTCCTGTGAATTTTAACACAAAGTCTGCTCAATGCATTAGTTTACCACTAACTCTACTTCTGTCAGACACCGGCAACCTCTTTAACATCTAGAAAGACTAGATGTTTCAATAAGGACTTAAGTTTGCCCACTATACACACGGTGGTGTTGAATAAACTACACACACGTGACCATGGTGACGTCTGAAAGCGTCTTGTAAATAGGAACGTCCCGGTCCAGAATCCTTCGTTTCTTCCAACTCCTCTCCACCACCAACCCAGTGGGTAGAGACACCTGTGTCACCTAGGAGTGATGTCATTTCACTTCCAAAAGGCCTTTCCAGAAGACAGCCTTTCTATGAATTTTCACACAAAGTGTACAAAAGTTTACTAACTCTGCTTTGTCATACACTGGCAACCCTCCAATAGACACAGTGTTGACTGATCTGGCTGTTTCTGTTGAAGTGGGGTGTAGTTGGGGTGTGAGGAACGCAAGTTTTGAGTCTGCTGCTGAAAGTGTTCACGAGTTACAGGTGAGTGATTGAAAGCCTCCAGTACCACTGTTTGAGTATTTTGTCATTTGGAAACAACACTTTAGTCCACATTTATTAAAAATTAATGTATTTTTATAAGGTAAGTCAAGAAAATCAGCAGTAAAAGGGAAAGGTTAAATTTTATCATTCCTGAAAGAACAGAGCGAATATTTTGAGGCATCGAATCCAAGAGAACAGCCTTGAGAACCAGATTCCCATTTCTAGATCGTTTCTGTTAACCCGTCCTAACCAGGAAGCGCGGAAGCTTTTGTCTAGTTTTATCAACACGTGTTTACGCTTCCGTGGGTGTTTACAGACGTACAGCATAGCACGAAGGATCAGTTACAACACAAACACCCCCTGTCCTTAAAACACGGTCAAGAGCAACGTGATTATTCACTCCCCAAATGGAGAGAGGAGTTTTTCCGCCACATGGGACCCGCACACAGCACTCGCCGGAGTGAGGGGTTAATACTGGTCATTTTTTCAGCCTTGTGTGGGCTCAGCGGGTCCGTGGGCACAGTCTGTGGTGAGTGTCGCTTCTCTCGTCTTCTCTGGACAAACAGGTGGGGTGAAACTCTGTAGTTACCTTGCGGCTGCACGGAGGTTCCACTGTTTCCGGAAAAGACACTCAAAGGAATGTATCAGTACAACAAAGTTACAAAGTTTTGGTCATCAAATCTTACTCAGAGCTCTCTACTTTCTGCCCATATAATCAGTTCCAGAAGCAAGAGAAGAGTTTTTTGTAGTTTTTTAAAATATATATTCCAAGCTCCCAGGGCAGTAAGATTTATTGACCGGGAAAGAAAAGGAAAGGGAAAGGAAAGGAAAGGGAAGGGGGAAGGAAGGAAGGGAAATTCTAAGCTGGCAGCATTGGCAATGAATATCCCCAAATCATTAATAAAACAGAAAGATCAAAGAGAAAAACAAAAGCTAAAAGCCAAGCACAACATCTACAACTAAACTAGGTTATAAAGTATTCTCAAGAACCTAAAATATGATCAAGTGGTGACAAATAACCCACATTTATATGATCCATCATTACCTGTGCAGAAGAAAGCTAA
>CAUYRT010049784.1:0-26102 GCA_963574885.1 Lepilemur ruficaudatus
ACCACCATTCCTGGCTAATTTTTAAAAATGTTTTTGTAGAGACAGAGTCTTGCAAAGTTTCCCAGGCTGGGCTCAAACTCTTAGGCTAAAGCAATTCTCTCGCCTCAGTCCCCCCAGAGTGCTGGGTTTATAGGTAACAAATACTGTGCCTGGCCTAGTACTGTTTGTTAAAGTAATACTAACAAACAACTTCATTAGTCATGGTAGTATATTAAAGAATTTTAAATTGTAAATTTCACTCATTCTACATGTGCTACTAGAATAAGCCAATGGAAAACGCATATCATATATCAATATCATATTGGCATGAAAGAAAGCAAATCAGAAGCCTGCTTATTTTTAGAAAGTAGGAAATCAGTTGTAAGTGAAAGAGATGTATCTACTCCCTAGGAAGCAGAAAGGTTAATTTTCTTCCAATCTTAAATATTAACTTGTCTTTGAATTAAAATAGACTTGGGTCTGGTATAAATTCTGTCATTAATTTTCTCATTTTAGAGAAGTCATTTAGGAAAAACAGGCTGGCAGGAGTCATTTGCAATATGTCTTAAGGCTATTTCTACTTTAAATTTAGTTACCACAATAGAAGTGACATTGTAGAAAATTTAAGGAAGAAATGTGAAAAATTGGCCAGGCACGGTGGCTCACACCTGTAATCCTAGCACTCTGGGAGGCCGAGGCGGGCAGATTGCTCAAGATCAGGAGTTTGAAACCAGCCTGAGCAAGAGCGAGACCCCATCTCTACTAAAAATAGAAACAAATTAATCGGCCAACTAAAAATATAGAAAAAATTAGCTGGGCATGGTGGCGCATGCCTGTAGTCCCAGCTACTCAGGAGGCTGAGGCAGGAGGATCACCTGAGCCTAGGATTTTGAGGTTGCTGTGAGCTAGGCTGACACCACGGCACTCTAGCTTGGGCAAGAGAATGAGACTCTGTCTCAAAGAAAAAAAAAAAAGAAAAGAAATGTGAAAAATTTCAACGATGGTCTTTAGAAACTTGGGACTTTTTCTTCTGTTGTTTGTTACATTGTCTTACAGAAAACATAACATCAGTTTAAATGGCTACCCTCATGCTTAGAGTATACATTCTCTCACTCTCCTCACAGGTTGTTAATAATATTAAAGTCAGAGCCAGGTGTGATAGCTCACATCTGTGGTCATAGCTCTTTGGGAGGCTCAGGAGCTTGAGGTTGCAGTGAGCTATGGATCATGCCTCTGCATTTCAGCTCAGGTGACAGAGTGAGACCCTGTCTCTAAAAAAATAAATAAATAAATTCATTCATTCATTCATGATGGGTAGCTTTAAAAAAAAAGAAATTAAAAAATAATAGTATTGGCCAGATGCGGTGGCTCACGCCTGTAATCCTAGCACTCTGG
The DNA here is from genome assembly GCA_963574885.1 of Lepilemur ruficaudatus. Lineage (NCBI taxonomy): Eukaryota > Metazoa > Chordata > Mammalia > Primates > Lepilemuridae > Lepilemur > Lepilemur ruficaudatus. Next base: position 1,375 of record CAUYRT010049784.1, read on the forward strand.
GAGGCCAAGGCGGGAGGATCACCCAAGGTCAGGAGTTCGAAACCAGTCTGACCAAGAGCGAGACCCCCGTCTCTATTAAAAAATAGAAAGAAATTAATTGACCAACTAAAAATATATAGAAAAAATTAGCCGGGCATGGTGGCACATGCCTGTAGTCCCAGCTCCTTGCGAAGCTGAGGCAGAAGGATCACTTGAGCCCAGGAGTTTGAGGTTGCTGTGAGCTAGGCTGATGCCACGGCACTCTAGCCCAGGCAACAAAGTGAGACTCTGTCTCAAAAAAAACAAAAATAGTATTAAAGGGATCTGGGTATGGTGGCTCACATCTGTAATCCCAGCTACTCAGGAGGCTGAGATGGGAGAATCACTTGAGGCCCTGAGTTCAAGAATAGCCTGGGCAACATAGCAAGACCCATCTCTAAAATAATAATAATTATATTAAAATGTTAGAGCCTGAGGATATTGTGTAGTAAAGCTTACTAGAAATAGTAGCTAACAGATAGAACTTTACATATTAACTTATTTAATACAACAATCCCTTGCTGCAGGAACTGTTATTGTATTATATTTTACAGTTGAAAACATATCCATTAATGGCCTTTAAGAATTAATGGATACATACTATTCAGCCTTTAAGAATTATGTTGCAGAAGCATATTTATTACTCGGGAAAGATATTCCAAATGTACCTTCTGTTCGCCCCCTGCCACTTTATCTCCCCTGCAAATATACCTTTAAGTGGAATAGCAAATCATACAGTTGCCGGTAGAGTTTTATCACATTTTTGTAAGAAAAACAATGAACATGTAAGTAGTCCTAGGAAAAGATTTGGATGTATACCAAAATGTTAAATGTAATCTTTCTTGCTAATTCAGTTTCAGGTGATTTTACTTGTTCACTTTTTTATGCTTAGCTTTATTTTTTTTCCTACATACCTTATAAGCTGTCACTTCTGTTATTTTACAAAGTTCTGGAAGGTGGGGTCAATACAATATGAGAAAGAATTAAGTGTAAATATTGAATAGGGCAGGCAAGCTGTCATTATTTGGAGATGACATGGTTGTCTGCCTAAGAAACTCAGGAGAATCAACTGTAAACCTGTAAGAATTAATATGAGAGTTAAATGAATGGGTTACGAAATGTGCAAAAACCAGTGGCTTTGGTATTTATCAGCAATATCCAGTTAGAAAGATCCAATGGAAAACAGTTCTCATTTATAACAACAAAAATTGTAAAATACTGAGGGATAAACTTAATAAGTACATATATGAAGAAAATGACAAAATTTTACTAAGAAACAAAATTTGAATAAGAAGAAAAAATATGAGGGCTGTTGGGAAAGTATCCAGCCATGTAACTGTTCTCATTAACAATGGATGGATACTTTTCGGACAGCCCTTATATATCACTGTACTGGAAAATGATTCTAAAGTTCATTTTGAAGATTAAATGACTAAAAATGATGTGGATATGAGGTCTCAGGGTTCAGAACCAATGCTTCAGGGTAGTTACAGGTTGAGGCTTTAGGTGGCAGAAGAGACCTGATGATGTCAACAGAGGGCTGGGGAACCTCAGGCCATAAGGAAACATGTGGCCTTCCTGGTCCTTAAATGGGGCTTTTTGACTGAATCCAAATTTTACATAACAAATCCTTTATTGAAAGGGGTGCAGCAGAGAAAGAGGAAGCTTGTCTTGCCTCCTTTGGTGCTTAAAAAAAGAACAATCTTGAAATCAGAAGGCTGTAGGTTCCCTAGCCCCCCCATGCTGATGCTCTTGGTTGGTGGATGAGGGGCATATTCTAATGTCATGGCCATACCATCCGTTCTGTCCTTGGTACTTTGAGAGGTTCTAGGGTCCTCATTTGGAGATTAATCTTTTATTTTAGCTGGGAATGGCTGATTTTAAAATGGAAATAAATATACCCGTGTCCAAATATAAAATTGTTTCCTCTTAAGAAAAAAAGGCGATGTGTCTGTAAATGTTTTATCCTGGCTTAATTAAAATGGAAGATAAAGGTAGATTATATTTGTATATAAAACATTTTAAAATTTTGGTTATGAAAGTTTGGATATAATTACCTTTTAAATATTCTAGAAGGCTAGAAATGTGATTTTTCCTGTTAGATTTGAAGTGAAGATTAGTAATGAACTTGTTACTTGAAAGGAGATTTGGCCATATATTCATGGAGAGTGAATATTTTGCCTTTCAGGATAAACAGTTTACCAACAATCTCTGCTTTGAAATTTAATGGTGCCTTGACCATGGCAGTTGGAACATCCACAGGACAGGTAAATATGTTTAATTTGGTGTAAGTTGCTGTTTAGAGGCATGTATGTGTCATGAGAAACATACTGTGAAAACAGAAAATGAGGCATTACAGTTTGGGTCAGTGTGGTGAGGGTACTCCAGACTGCTGGATTCTTCTAGCACTTTGAGAAATCTTGACTCTTGCCTTAGTGGTTGGTCTGAGATGCTTTGGAGCTGGAGCTACAGTGAGGTAGGCCTCAGGTGTTCTCTTGATAGTGATCTGGAACATTTTTCTTTGTGTATGGAGCAGAATTCTGTCATCAGACAAGTTTGTAATTCTGTCAGACTCCTGCTCTTGCAAATTCACAGTGGGTTTCGATACATATTGAAGGCTCTGAGGAATTCCTGCAGACAAGAAATGTGTTTAGTAAATGTTTTCAAAATTTATGTATTTGAGGAACCTTTTTTTGACATAGTACTGTTAACCGCATCCCATGCAGTGAGTGGCCAGCATTAGTGATGCTTGCCTAGGAGTACTTTCTTCCCTTCTTTCCCTAGAGGCAGAGTCCACACACTTCTCAGTTAGTCTCAAGAGGTCTAAGACTCTGCCTCTAGTAGATTGACTACTTCTGTCATCATTTACTACATCTTTCACCTGAGACTGAGACCTAATTTCTCCAGCTCCCTTGCCTCCAGTGACAGGGACAGAAGAGATTCCTCCTTCTCCTGAGATGTCATAGCCTTGCCACCACGTTTTGTCTTGAACCTACCAGGACTGTTCCTCATTATGCCTTTCAGTCTCATTTCCGTCATCTGCTATGACAGGACTGGCATGTAATAGGCCTCAGTATATATTTGTTCAGTTCACAAATGAAACAAATTCTTACGGGCTTTCCTTTTTTTTTTTTTTTTTTGAGACAGAGTCTCATTCTCTTGCCCGGGCTAGAGTGCCGTGGCGTCAGCCTAGCTCACAGCAACCTCAAACTCCTGGGCTCAAGCGATCCTTCTGCCTCAGCCTCCCGAGTAGCTGGGATTACAGGCATGCGCCACCATGCCTGGCTAATTTTTTACATATATTTTTAGTTGTCCAATTAATTTCTTTCTATTTATAGTAGAGACGGGGTCTTGCTCTTGCTCAGGCTGGTTTCGAACTCCCGACCTTGAGCAATCCGCCCGCCTCAGCCTCCCAGAGTGCCAGGATTACAGGCGTGAGCCACCGCCCCCGGCCTGATTAGCTTTTTTTTGAGATAGGATCTCGTTCTGTTGCCTGGGCTAGAGTACAGTGGCGTCATCATATTAATAGCTCACTGTAACCAACTCCTGGGCTCCAGCGATCCTCCTGCTTCAGCCTCCCGAGTAGCTGAGACTACAGGCACATGCCACCATGCCTGGCTCATTTTTCTGTTTTTTGTAGAGACAGGGTCTCACTCTTGCTCTCAGGCTTGCCTCAAACTCCTGGCCTCAAACAATTTTCCTGCCTCAGCTTCCTACAGTGCTTGGATCACAGGCATGGGCCACCATACCTGGCCATGATTAGCTTTTTCAAAGAAGCAATTTTTTTATTGCATCGTTTCCTTTTTCTATTTCACAACTTTCTGCTCTTTATTATTTCTTTTCTGCTACTTTTTGAAGTTTATTATTTTTTCCCCAACATTAAGTAGGATGCTTTGCTAATAAAAGCATTCAAAACTACAGACTTGCCCCTAACTACTGCTTTGGCTATGCCCATGAGTTTTATTATGCAGTGTTTTAAAAATCACCTTGTAGGCTGGGCTTGTTGGCTCACGCCTGTAATCCTAGCACTCTGGGAGGCCGAGGCGGGTGGATTACTCAAGGTCAGGAGTTCAAAACCAGCCTGAGCAAGAGCGAGACCCCGTCTCTACTAATAATAGAAAGAAATTAATTGGCCAACCAAATATATATAGAAAAAAATTAGCCGGGCATGGTGGCGCATGCCTGTAGTCCCAGCTACTTGGGAGGCTGAGGCAGAAGGATCACTTGAGCCCAGGAGTTTGAGGTTGCTGTGAGCTAGGCTAACGACACGGCACTCTAGCCCGGGCAACAAAGTGAGACTCTGTCTCAAAAAAAAACAAAAAAAAAAAAACAAAAAAAAGAATGCTCAGGGACCTGCAGTGGCTCCCTACTGCTCCAAACTCAGAAGAGGAAACACCATGCAATCAAAAGAGAACTGGTGTGTGAGCCTGAACAAGTTCCTTCTCCTCTCTGAGCCTCAGGTTTCCGATATATGGAATAGAGAAAATAATCCTCCCTGAGACTGTTGCAAGAACTATTTGAGATGACGCATGTTAAGTGCTTAGCGTGCTGTGGGTGCTGAATAAGTATCACTTCCTTTCTGGCCACAGGCACCCTGGTTTGGCCCTGAACCCTTCACGTTTACTTCCTACCACTCCTCCGTAGGTACCTTCAGCTCCAGCTGGGCCGTTTCTCTTTCTGGCTCTCTCTGGCCCTCTGCTCCCTGCTTCCCTCCCACCACCTTGCAGGGTCAATCCCATCTGGAAAAGTGCCTGTTAGATTCACACAGATCCCTAGTAGGAATTCCCATTATGACCATTTTACAGATGAGGAAATTGAGGTACAGAGTAGTTCAGAACATGCCCAAGGCCACACATTTGTTAGGAAGAAAGGGGCCCCTGGCCTCCCTTTGGGTCTTTAACACCATGATCAGGACCCCAGAGCCCTACCCCATGTCCCCCCCAACCCCTCCCAGCCTGACCTGTCCCTGAATTCCACCAAAACCTCCCAGAGGCCACCTGCCCTGAGCCTCACCATAGCTGGTCACCAGGTCATCCTGGGGGTCAGCATTGTTGTTTCCACACAGCCCATGGGTCCAGCCTAGGAACTCTGGGCTCATCTTGATGTAGACAGCCGAGGCGCCATCCCAGGCCAGCGTGAAGGCAGACTGATACCATACGATGACGTAGCTGGCAAGCCGCTGTAGACGCACACTCCCCACCACATGTGGCAGTTGCACCCTGCGAGGATCAGCACAGAGCTTCACAGTGTCCAAACCACCTCCACTAGTCCAGCCCTTCACCCAAGACCCAGCCATCCCCTACCCTGTGATCTGAGGCCTCCACATTCCCTCCCCTTGAATTCACCGAATTCCTAGATGCCTGGAAGTGCACCATTAGAGGGGGACTCTTTTGTCTTCAGAAGCTTTCTAAAATTGCAATTTCCCTGGCAGGGATAAATCTTAGGGTGACTGAACTTGCCAGCTCCTTTCTCCCAGACACGAAAAATGGTATAAGCAGACATCTGCTTTATTTATTTGTTCGTTTGTTTTTGGTGGGGAACAAGAACAGAGCGGGAAGAGAAGCCAAGAGAGGAGGACAACTGGGGGTGCAAGAAGAGATGCAGGCCTGCAGCAATCTCGACCGCTTTCCCAGTATTACTAGTGCAGGGACTCCTACCCAATCCGGAATTTGGCAAGTTTCAACCCAGTTAAAAATCATGAAAGGAAAACAAATGTAGTTTCTAACCAGCCAAAAGGTCCATCTACCAGCCTTTTATTCACAGGAGAAACCGTTGTGGCTATCAATTTTACACTCAGCCCCAGAAAGCTTGGGTGCCCAGTTTCCAGATCTGAAGCAAGAGAGGAGAATGGGGAGAAGCATCACTGCAGAAGACCCCTGATGGCAACAAGAAGTGACAGCACAGAGCAAGGGAAGGGAAGGACAGTGAGGAATAGACGTTAAGAAAGATTTCAGAAAGGACTGCAGTCTGGGGCCATTTAGTGTGGGAGCAAAGAGTCCTCACTCTTTGGGCAGTCCCCCAGGCGTCCCTGATGACCCAGCAAGATAAATGACATTCAAATGACCCTGTGTCATCAGAAAAAGGTGAAAGTGTATTCAGTATGTGCTCTGAGGAGGCAGAAACTGTGCATGATCCAATTGGAAGGATTTCCAGAAAATTGTGAGAAAAAAATTAAACATGTTTATCATGGTGAACTCTCAACTCTTTGGAAAACTCTATTTTCCTGAAAACCTATTGTTTGGAAACTGTTCCAGAAAAATCATCTTTCTGCAAACCGCACTGACAAGAACCCCAGCTCATCTGCCAGTTTGCTTCTGCCCTGATGCTGGAAATCGCAAGGACTCTCCCAGAAAACCATTTCCTTTAGGCTTGAGAAGAGCAGATGCTCACCTGTCCATCACCACCCGTGTCAGGGAGTAAGACAGCTCAGGGTGGAAGGTGTTACAGTTACCTCACGCCTCCGCGGGTGACCTCTTTGGCCAGATGGATCTCCTGCTCGCCCGCAAAGAAGAGGCTGACAGCTCTTGAGCAGGTGTAGGGGGAGGAGCTGCAGTGTGGGTCGTTGTGCACCTGAGTGGGGGGTTCAGAGGCCAGTCTGCAGCTCCCGCAGTGTCCACTAACGCTGACGGCCAGCCGCCTTTCTCCTGCGATCTCACCCAGTTCCCACCACACCACCTGGAGATAACTACGATTATCTGCATTTTAAGCAGGAGGCAACTGATGCACAGAGAGGTGAAGTGACTAAGATCACACACACACACACACACACACACACACACACACACACACACACACACGGCTAAGAAACAGCAAAGCCAGAACTCTGACCCAGGTCTGCAAGGCTCAGGTTCTGGGGCGCTTTCCAAGTCCATCGTACCAGCTCCCTATTTCCGAACTTCTCTTGTTTATCTACCCAGGTTATCCCATCAGAGAGAAGGCCACCGCACACACTCACACCATCTCACACTCACACAGAACACAAGCACGCACTCCCATACACACCCCATGTAAATACTGCCAGGGCACCCTCAGCGCACACAATGTAAACACGCTCCCCTGCCCCTGGCAGGTACACAGAGTCCAGCCCTTCCTTGGAAACACAGGCACGCACGCCACTCCTGAGCCACGTATTGCACACACACATCTCCTCCGCACCCTGTTCAGGCAGAACCCATACTTCAAAGGCCATAGACCCAAAGAGTTGCAGGGGGGAGGTGAAGGCAGGTTCCCAGAGTTTAGGGAAAAGGCCTGAAGACTTGTCCCTGCCGAGTGCAGAAACCTTTCCCAGGAATGAGCCTTCCACTAGATTACTGTTAAATGTGGTCAGGTAGGCTTGAGCTACTTCCACTATGAGTGGGGCTTGAGAAAGTAAAATGAAATGTTTTTCAAGCTTTTTAAACCATGACTCAAAGCCAACGTACATGCATTCATCAAGTATTTATTAAGTGCATATACTTACCCCATTAATGTGTAATACACTCTTATAATATTTTCTGTTCTCTTTCTTTCTCCCTTTTTTTTTTGAGGCTGGTTGTGACTCATTAAGTTGATTTCATAAGCCACTAATGTTTGGCAACCCGCTAGTCTACATAATTGTAACATATCCATCAAGAAATGACTGTTCATAAAAATCTCTGACGTGTGATACCTCGAGGCAGAGGGGGGAGAATTGGTTGAAGTTCCTAGACAATCCAGGTCCCTAAGGCAGCCTCATAGGTCTATGCCTGAGACAGAAGGATCACAACCAGCTGGCAGAGGAATGACACTGAGCACTAAGATCACCCCGAACCACCAACCTTTGGCCCTAACTCAGTACTGACCAAGGTGCCCTCCAGCAGAGCTGGTTCCCCAAGCAGACTTCGCTCCAGGTGACTCCCTACTTAGCACATGAGGTAGGCATGTAAATCAGGTCTGCCTGCCAGTGGCTCTCACATACGGATTCACATATTTGACAAACTTTTAGTGAGCACTAATCTAGGCACCAGGAGCACCAAAAAAAAGGCATGGTGCCTGGCCTAGAAAGCTTATATCTGGTGGGGGAGACCAACCCAGAAACAGACCTTTGTAGGAGAAAGGCAACGCAGGGTCATAATGTGGAACTCCTGTTACAGAGAGAGGAGCTCCTCAGCCAGCTTGGGAGGTCAGGGGATCCAGGAAGGCTTCTTAGAGGAGGTGACTATATTGAGTCATCCAGGACATCCATTGTTTCCTCTGGTGCTCTTTCTTAGCACCCAATCTTCCCTTTGCCCAGTGTGTTCTCACGGCTGCCCCCACCCCGCTACTCTTCACTTGGCTAACTTCAGTTCGTTCCTCAGATTCTTAAATGTCACTTCCTCCAGGAAGCCTTTCCTGATCACCATCCTTCCCACTAAACAAGATTATGTTTCCACAACATGCATTCTTAGCATTTGCCATTTCTCCTCTGTAGTACTTGTTACACTTAAAATGATTCTTTGACTTGATGTCTGTTTTCTTTGCTAGCCTATAAGCTCTGTGAGGATGAAGACCACATCTGTGTTGTCTACTGGGCCCCCAACCACCAAACCTTATGCCAAGAAAAGAATAGAGTATGCATTTAATAAATACCTGATGAATGCATGACTCAGTGAATGAATGGCCCAGGGTAACCAGGAGTGAGTGGATGAGTGAGAGCTGTGGGGCCCCCAGCTCCTTCCAGGTAAGGACTCCCTGGGTGGGAGCTGGGGGGTGTTAGGGGAGCAGGATGCCAGTCTTCCTAACTATGACAAGCAAGGCCCAGCCCAGCCCAACCCCTGAGTGGAGGCTTCCTGGATAGGCAGGGCAGGGGAGGCCTCACCTGGATGGAGAAACTCTGCCCCTCAGGTTCCTGGCGCCCCACCAGCCTGTAGCTGCCCTTCCCAGAGAGGTAGTAGTAGAGGCCATCAAATGTCTCCACGTGGTGCTGCCCCCACGCCCGGCAGATGCTGTCCCGCTCAGGGCCATCATTGTACACTGAGGCAGGGAAAAGAGAACCTTCTGGTGTAGCTACAGTGGGCACCGAGCCAGAGGCTGGTTGGTGGGTTCCAGCCCTGGCAGTGCTTCCCCCTTCCCCCTAGCTTTTCCTGCACCCATGGCCCCTCCCAGGGACAAGGTGGATCCCAGACCCACCCATCTGGCATCGTGGTCCAGTGGCATTGAAGCGTCTGCAGTCACAGAAGGCCGGGTGCACACACTCGCCCCCATTGAAGCAGGAGAACAAGTCTGCAAAGGGGACACAGAAGCAATTCCCCATCGAACCAAGATCGGCAGAATCCAGTGATGCGACACCTCCCCCTGCCAGGCCCTCCCAGGCTTCATGGAATCCAGACCCCATCTTAGGCAGCCCCAGCATTCCTCAGCAGCTGGCCTGGGTGGGGGCATAAGCCGCTGCCTCAGACCGCAGCCCTGCGCCCTCCCTGGCAGGCAGGCGGGGTGGGGTCTCAGAGCATCTGCCTTCGGCACACATCAAGTGGCTCCCGGGCCAGGACCCCACCTAGGCCTTCAGTTCCCTAAGCTAAGTCCTGGCTAGCACGCAAGGCAGGCAGAAGTGAGCATGTGGAGCATGTGGGGGGCGCAGGGGGACTGCCTGGAGATCTCCAGGTACTGTTCTTCCTCACGGCTCCACCAGCTCCGGGAAGAGGCAAGGGCGTAAAGCAGGGAATGAGGAGAGGCCACGAGTGGGAAACACAGTGGCAAGAACAGCCAATGGCTGAGAGGAAGAGAAGACAAAGCAGAGCATAGGGTGGGGAGGGAAGGAGCCATGATGTGAGGGGTGGGGCCACAGACTCAGGACAGGTGAGGGGAGGGGCCAGAGACACAGGACAGGTGAGAGGAGGGGCCACAGACACAGGACAGGTGAGAGGGCCATAGACACAGAACAGGAGAGGGGAGGGGACAATGCCACAAGAAGTAGGGGGCCACAGAAACAGGGTTAGGTGGAGGGAAAAACAACCACTAAATAAGGAAGCTCAATCTCACTGGAGTCAGTGTGAGGGGAGCCCCAGGGCCGTGGTCCCAGGAGCAGGTCTCTAGAGGAGCTCTTGTCAGGCAGGAAGGAGAAAACAGATGGCGGTGGAGGACAGGGCTGGGGAAGGTGGAAAAAGACCCCAAGCAGGGAAGAGAGGTCCCAGGAGGCCCCAGGGAAGTCCCCGCCTGCCCTCACAGGCCTGTGTGTGGTGGGGCCCTCCCACGTACAGCCCACAGGCCACAGCAAGGGTCCACTTACACGCGGGTGCACACTTGGCCCGATGGAGCCGCCTTTCCCAGGAAGACATGGCCAAGGAGTCTTGGGCTTCTGCTTCCTTTCAAAGGCAGGAGGAGGAAGAGAACAATCAAGGGCTGACCTCAGGGCCAGCACCTGGGCAGCCTTCCTGGAGATCACAGCTCTCCTCTCACCTTCTGGAGGAGGGGAGCTCCCCTGCCCTGCCACTGCACCTCCCCTGGCCACCTCTGAGGGGCACAGGAGAATTTTCAGGTCTGCCCTAGGCCCAGAGGAACAAAGTCCTGGCTTTTACCTTCCCAAGTGGCATCTCTATGGCAGGCCACTGAGACCTGCAGCCTGAACACATCCCCTCCCCTCCATACTCCAGTATCCCTCACGCCCCTCCACAGTAAACCTTTGTGTCCTCCGCAGCCCCACACAAATCCCCCTTGTCTGCAGAACAAACCCAGGCAGAGCTAAGGCACAAAGGCAGCCCCGCTCCCCCACCCCCACCCCCACCTTCCTCTGGGCTGGTCCAACAACAACAAAGACAGCGCCTCACACATTGCCACCCCGTCCTCAGAACTCAGCTCCAAGTCAGGACTCTCTCCCTGACACTACACGTCTGAGGAGAGGGGCAGAGTGTGGCTAAGAAACCCTATTTTCCAGACAGAATTCCCAGCGTGTGGTCTCTCCAGACATAAACCATCTGAAATTAGGACTGTCCTAGCATCACGGGTGTTCAGTCACCACACGGCTAGATGACTCGGACACCAATCTCTCCGAACTCCAGACCGAGGTGTCTAATGTCACCTGGTACCGGCACCCTCGGCACAAGACGGCTCCTCCCCCTCAGGGGCTCAGCCTCCTCATTTATGTGCTGGGCACTGTTCAGGCACAGTGAACAGGACGGAGTCCCTGCCCTCATAGGTTATGTCCTTGTTTACAAGGCCAACAAGCTGCAAACCACACTGTGGCTGTTTGTCTCACGTGTCTTCCCCCCTCACTGACATCTCTGCCCCCCAGGCTGAGCCCCAGCCTCTAGCAAAGGACTTGAACCCAGGATGGATTCAGACCCTTGGTCCCTGGGGCCCAAGCCCAGCTCTTTGCCCCTCCCTGGCAGGTGAGGTCCGTCTACCTTGTCCCCTGATGCTATGCCCTTCCTCTTCCCTGTCCTACTGATGTTCTTCGCCAGGTTTCAGGGTTCCCACCCCACTGTGGCCCCTGGCACCTGGTGCTCCCAGCCCCAGGCGTCATCTATCTCACCGACCCTCAGAGCCCATGGGGAGCAGGAGAGGCCAGGTCGCCACCATCGTCCCACAGTCACAGAGAGCTGTAATTAAACTGTCTTCATGTCTTAACATGTCACCCCTGCCTCAGATGCAGCCTCTGAGATTCATGCTATGAGGACAAGACAGCCCGTGCTGCTAGGAGTCAAAGCCATTTTCTGGGGAGTTCTTTAAATCCTGTCCAAATGATTCGTCTTCAGGATCAGTCAGAGGTCCTTAATCATCTTTATGCCATGAACCCCTTTGATGATCTAGTGAAGCCCATGTGGACACCTTCTCAGAATAGCGTTTTTAAATACATAAAATGAAACATAATATTACAGAGGAAATCAATTGTATTGCAATATCATCATGAATCTATTTTATAAAAATGTGTTATTTTAGTAATATTTGTGCTTCTTTATTAACACATTAAATCACAAGATCTAGCAGCAGGCCTCACCACCGCCAAAATTTCGAAGTAGCAATGAGCCAAAATGATATCTTGAGATATCAACAACTATAAGGTGATAGAGAAAATATCTGTGATTTCTGTTGGTGACAGTCACAGACACTGCTAATACTCCTGTGGTTTGTAGACTGTGGTAATAACCAGAAAGGATGCTAAATTTCTGTTGGATTGAGGTTCCTATAAATAACAATGTATTTTTTCCCATTCAGGTTCATGGACCTCCTTGTCTACAGCAACAATTCTCTAGAGAAAGGTTTAGCTGTGTAGGGGTGGGGCACGGTCTGCTGGTCTGGGACGCACGTCCACTTCTTTACCAATGAGGGCATTCCAAATAGGAGTCCTCAAAGTGTCCCTGGTACCTGGGCTTCTGTTCCCTCACCTCCACTTCAGCTACCTTAGAGGGAGACCATTCTCACTCCTTGTTGCTCTAAGGAGTCATGTGAGAAACCTGCCTGGGTCACCTGGTCCGGACACTTGTGACCCTTCCCCAAGGAAAAACAGGGGTTGCTTACTCTGGAAACCAGCAAGGAAGGAAGCCCGCTGGGGAACGAGGTGCTGGGTAAGGATCATTTCCCCCACTGAAATGCAGGGCTTCCTGGAGTCCTGTGGGCATTCCTGGTGCACAGGCACTGGCCTGGCTCTGCAAGGGACAGACTTGACTCCACCTGCCTATTGTGAGACACGGGCAAGTCTTCCACCTACCTCGGTTTCCCTATCTATAAAAAGAATGACTACATTACCTTTCAACTCAAACTGTATCTGACTTTTTCTGAAACTTGGGACCTGGAAGAACAGGCTGATGAGAAGTAAAAGACCCAGGCAACCCACGTTAGAGAAGAAGAATGCCCACCCCACCCTACCTCCCCCCACCTTGGGGGCCTTCCTATCTATTTGCAATGGCAGGCAGTTGGGACTCATTGCTATTATTAATGTAAAGGATGCTGCTGGCTCAAGAGGCTGCCCAGAGCTGATCACGGGAGCACAAGCTGCTCTCGGGGACCCGGTGGGTAGAATTTGGTACATGTCTGTGGTTATAGAAAGAAAGTGACAGATGCAGGCCAGGATTAGAAAGAGAACCTGAGTCACCTGATTCAGAGACCAAAGAAGTTTGGCAAAGGGAGAAAACAAAACTGCCACCTCTCCCATAGCACAAAGGATCCTGGGAGGGCAGGCAGGGAATAGTTAAGAGTCGAAGGATAGAAGCTCAGGGCTCTGCTTCTCAACCAGTCCTTCCTTGTGCCCTCCACCAGGTGGCCCCATCTTTGTCTCGCCGCTGGGGACAGCATTCCTGGAGCTCTGCTCAGGATATGGAGGGGGCCTCTGACAGGGTCCAGGGCCTTTCACGGGCTAGGTGGGGAAAAGAGAACTCCACTCCCCTAAACTCTAATCTTCCTACTTTCACCTGGGGGAGGGAGTGCTCGGCTCTCTCCTGAAAGGGCCTTGGTGCTCATCTCTCCTGGGAAAAGAATAAGCTGGCTACAGGGTCCCAAGAGATTAGGAAAGTGGGACTAGAACTATTTTATGAATTTGCACACCTCAGACACATACTGGGAACCTGTGTAACTCCAGAGACAGCCCTGCTGTAACCTCCAGAGCTCCCTGCCAGCCTCACACCTGGACAGAAGTAAGTCCCTGTGCAACAAAGCCTCCTTCCCCAGGCCTCCCCTTACCTGGCCTCCCTTTACCTGGCCTCCCATCACTGTTGTCGTGTCCCCTACTGTAAGCGTTGCCTCCTGATGGCTTCGGCTGGATAAGAAAAAAGTCAGGCATGGGCGGAGGGGCTAGGAATGGGTCATGCCTCCCCACCACCCCCTGGCCGGCCCCACTCTACATGCTAAATCGTCAGGGTCACCTTCGCTAGGAATAAAGATGAAAGCAGCGGGTGGGGCAGCCACACGCGCACACATACTCACCTGGTTTCCCTGGTGGGCTCTGGCTGCAGCTCTGCACTGCCCCATGGTGTGGGTGCTGCGGCTGAGGTGGGAGAATTATTCTCCACTCAAGCTTGGCCTCCCTTTGTTGGGATCTCCCACCCCCACCCCCCAGCTGCTAGAAGCCTCTCCCACATCACCCACATTCCCCCATTCTCTCTCCCTGAGGCCTTCTCAAATCCTTTCTCTCCACTCCCTGGTGAGCCTTCTCCCACCAGGGTCTCCCGCGTTGCTCTCACTCCTTGGGCTCCCGTTCTCGGCAGTTCCACATCTTGGGTCTCTTCCACTCCGCCCTGCCCAGGACTCTTTCCCCTCGTGGTCGCAGGCTTGCATCTCTTGCCTTCCATGTTCCCCTCCACAGCCCTCTCCCCGGCTGTCCCTCTGCCCTCTTTCAGACCATTTTTCTTTCCTCCCTCTCTCCAACCTACCTAGGCCCGTTCCCCCAGCCCCTGACCTCCCTGAGCCCACACCCCCCTCACCAAGACGCTGCACCCGCAGGGACTCCCCTGCCGGCTCACCCGAGGGCAGCCAGACGCAAAAGAGCAGCCAGCAGAGTGCTGGCGCCGGGATTCCCATAGGGGCGCGCGGGACCGGGACTGAGTGTAGGGCCAGCCTCCCGAGGTGCCTGTCCCCGCCAAGGCAGGGTCACACCTCTACTCCGCTTCGGGCTGTGGTCCCTCTCGCTCTCATGCCCCAGGGCTCCCCTGGTCCCTCCTCCCAGGCGCTTGGCTCCTCCCCGGGCTAGAGTGACAGGACTGCCCGGCTTATTATCAGAATTCAGGCGCCAGGCGATAGCCCAGTCTTTGCCCTTCTTGGCCTGTGGCTACCCCTCCCCAGAGGAGGCTGGATTCAGAGCACTCGACACCTACCTCCCCCCCACCTCCCCTTACCTGGGTCCCACAAGCCCCTACACCAGAGACCCAAGATGCTGGTGAGTCCAGCCCTACCCTTTCTTTTTCCAGAGGGCCACACTGAAGTCCTGGGACATGCCACTCAGTGGTTAGTGAGCAGTAGGCGAGCCAGGACTGGGACCTGCAGAGTCCTAATCTGTGCTTCCACCACTCCCCACTACAGCTCCACGTAGGCCCCCAAATCCCCACCCTATGCCCAATTTTGAGCATCTCTAGAGAATGGCTCAAGCCTTAGTCCTCTGAATGCCGAACACCAGCTCAGGCCCCAGCTCAGGAAATGTTGACTGAATGACAGAAGTGCCTCATACTCCTATGTTATTGCCCCCATTGAGGCCACACTTTGACAAAAACAATTTTAATTTTGCAAACAAGGTACACTCTCTGTCCAGGAGAAATTTTTAAATAGTGAAAAGGTGGGAATGAGTCACTTGGCTACCTGTACATCATTCACTTGGCCAACACTTGGGGGACACCCATTAGAGGCCAGGCCTTGCATATAATTATGGTGGTGGTGATGATATTGGCCCCAGTAGAGCCCTGGGTAGGGGTACAGATCTGGGATGCATTCATTCATTCATCCATTCAACAAATTTGTTGAGCATCTATTTCATGCCACACACTGTTCTAGGCATATCGTGGTAAGTAAAGCACATGTAGCTATCCTCACACAGGAGGAAGCCATGGGCATAGATGGGAAGGTGAAGAGGAAAAAGCCAAGGATGGCACCTTAAAGAACTCTTTTTAAGGAATGGGTGAAGGCACAATGTCTTAGAGGAAGCTTGGAAAAGAACATTCATGGGAGAGGAGAACCAAGACTCAGTGCTGTCCTCAAAACTAGAAAGGGAGCATTTTAAGATGGAGGGAGTCTCTGGCAGGGAGATGGTCATGTTAAAAAAGGATTGGGGTGGCCAGTGGACTGCATTCCCCTGGGTAAGGACATTCACTCTTACCTTCCCAGATTCTAAATGTGAAATAAACAGCCATAGAACATATTTTTATAATGTAGAGAATCAATGAAGTAAGTTGGAGGGGGATATATTTTGTGTGGTCTTTTCTGGACCATTGAAAATCCCACAAGTCTTTTCCTTGACTTAACAGTTAATTCTATGATGGATGCAAAGACAGTGATCAACCCCAGTAAAATGAGGGAGGGAACACTGGGATTCCAAGTGTGGGGACTGCTAAACTGATAGATCTGCTGAAAGTGTCTTTTCTCCTTCTGCCCTCCAGGGGCTGGGGATAGATAACATTTTAAGGTTCTCCAGGAGAGACTTACATCTTAAACTAGGCAATAATTTACCCCAAATAAGAATAGCCTGCTTGCAAAACTTCAGCTATTGGGGGAGGGATGCAGAGAGGGAGTCTTTAGGCACCCCTGAAGTTACAATTGCAAGTGGTTACCTAATGTGGGCTGCTCTGTCTCCTTGCTGGTGTCCCTGACATAGTGCAAAGGGGTCAGGTGCCTACCCTGAGTTAAGTTTAGGCATACACTCTGAAGTTCCCCCAACATCCACATGTTTTTATCACCCCTCTCCTGGCTGGGAAACTCTCAGTCTGTCCCAGGCCTGGTTGATCACTGTCTTTGCATCCAGCACTAGACCTAGGAGCTAAGCAAACATTCGCTGAATCGAATCAAATGAATCAGAGGGTCTGAGCCCTGGTAAAATTTAGCCATAGATCAGGATGTCACTACCAGGCTCTTCCATGCTTTGGTGGATGTGTGTGAGTGGGCTGGGTTTAGTTTTTGTTTTGTTTGGGGAGTGCTAGGGAAGGTGAGAGAGGAAGTTGGTTGAAGGGGGCACTCCCACACACTGGTTCAGGCCCCTGTAGGGCACAGGGAGACCAAGCCCTACTCCCAAGGAATTCACAGATCAAGGGCTGATTTCTTCCCCAGTGCCAGAAGGGTTTGCAGAAGACCATGATGGAATGAACGCTGAAGGTGAGATGCGTGGCAAGGGCTTACAGCCTTAGGAGGGCATGGGCCTCTACTTACGTATCCAGAGAAAATTGACTAGATTACCCCACCGCCTGATCACTCACGTGAAGAGCCTCGCGACCTCCACATTCTGGCCCCCACAAAAAAGTCCCAAACCTCCTCCCCACGTCTCCGCAATCCTCTTCCTCAACTGCATGAGTCTGGGGACCACTCCAAGAGGAACACCAGCCTAGAGCCCAACTATGGGAACCACCAGCACTTGCTCCTGCGGCTTCAGTGGGAGGCAACGATTCAGCTCAGGTGTCTTCCTGCCTCGCAACTGTCCCCCCTGCAGCGGCCCCGCCCCGGCCCGGCCCCGCCCCCACTGAGCCCAGGCTCCGCCCCCAGTTCCGAAGGCGGCTCAGGCTGGTAGCTGTAGCAGCTTCTGCCAGGTCCCGGCAGCCGGCGCCCGAAGCAGCAGGTCGTGTGACGACGCGGGCTCCATCTGGCCCAGCCATGGACCGAAAGGTGGCCCGAGAATTCCGGCACAAGGTCAGAGCTGCGAGGGGAGCCCCAGACCTGGGGGATTCTGGAATCCTGGGAGGGGAGGGTGGAGAATGGACACGCGGGCGCTACCCCTCCCTTTTCCAGCCTGGCCTGATGGCTCTAGGTAGGCTGGGACACCCGAGGGTCATTTGGCAGGTCACAGGGATCCCCAGTAGAATGAGGGAGGGGACACTGGGACTCCAAGTGTGGGGACTGCTAAACTGATAGATCTGTTGAAAGTGTCCTTTCTCCTTCTGCCCTCCAGGGGCTGGGAAGCCTCTGGGGTTGGAATTCCTTCCAGCCTTGGCTGGAGATAGGCCACTTCCCTGAATGTCTCACCGTGGCAAATGCCCCTGTCTCCTCATGTCCCCAGCTCGGGACTACTGAAGCATGTGGAGGGAGTCTGGGGCAGTATCTGAGAGGTGAAGATTGAGAGAAGGGACACTGGATGTGTTTCTCTGCTCTTTGACCCCAAACAAGAGTTAGAAGCATTTCAGGGAGCCCCTTACCTGCCTAAGGGCATTTCCCAGGGCCATAGAAGTGGCTGAGGAACTGGTGCTGGCCAGGGGGCAGGGGGAGGAAGGCAGGAGGTTGGAGAGGGGGGTGGTGTGGGGAGCTGGGCTCTGGCCAGCCAGATGCTGAGGTAGAGCCACATCTACCCTCGTGCATCCCAGTGAGGGGACTCATTGGTGGCCTGGGATCCTCAAAGACCATCACTGGAAGCTGCTGGATTTTACCCAGGGCACTTCCAGAAGCTGTGCAGGATTCTCAAAGCTGTGCAGGATCTGCTGAGGCCCTGAGGCCAGAGAGGGCCTTTGAGGAGACCCAATGGACCTCCCCACCAGGCCTTAGGATGCTTCAGGGGCTGGGGGAGAAGCCAGGGGTGTCTAGAGCTACCCACAGGCCCTGCCTTAGGGGTAGGCAACTGTGTAACCCGAGGCTCTCCCAAAGCCCCCAGAGCAGTATCTTTAGACCAAGCCAAACCCCTGTCTAGGTCTGAGAGGCTAAGCTCAGGCAGGCAGGGTCAGAATGCTTAACCCCTTCCTTCCAGAAGAGAGGCCCAGAGGAGCCCAAAGAGCCAGCCGATGTGGGGGCCATAGGGGCTAAGGGCAAGGGGCTTGGGGCCAGGGGCCGGGGATCATAGTTTGTTTAATAAACATGTTTTGAGCACCCACTCTGTGCCAGGCCCAGTGTGTGCCCTCAAATTGCTGGTGGTATGAGTGGGAGGCAGACCCCACACTAATAATTACCCATGGCTGGGTGATAAGTGTTGGGACCAAGGTTTGGTAAGGGCACAAAGGGGGACAGCTCATACTGGCAGAAGTCTCCTGAAAATAAGGCCTTGGGCACTCCTGATCCTGCTCCCAGGGGTGAGAGAAAACTGGAAGTTCAGCAGGAATTTGGGGGCTGGCAAATATCAAGGGGCACACGTGACAGTGTCGACCAGTGCATCCTATTGCAAAGGGACCTGTGAGGAGAAATTTCAGCCACGGAGGACATTTGGTGGGTGTAAATTTCAGGCAATCCACTTCAAAGCAGCTCAAGCTCACGTCCCCCACCCCTAGACTCAGGCTTGAATTTCACTTTCCTGCCCCTGGGCTGAAAGTAATGTCAGACTTCTTTTCCCTTCTCCCCATGAGGTATCTATTCTGCCTCTTTCTCAAGAATCACCTCAGGGTCCTTGGTGTCTGACTCAGCCCCAGGGTTCGCTCCTGTTCCTCCTCTTCAGGCCCCGCAGGCTGCAAAGGGCCTCTGGCCACCATGTTTCCTCTGCCCTCTCTTCCTCATCGCAAGTCATTACCTATTAATGCCCGGTGCGCATGCAGGGCGGGTGCCACTCTGGGCAAGGCCTGGGCTGGACTTTGTGCCCTGCTGCCTAGGAGACAGCAGCAGCCTTCCCTCCCAGGCCAAGGATCACCCAGGAGGTGGGGAAAGAGGATGAAGCAGTAGAGGATAGAGACGGGGCACACCGACATGCTGGGTGGAATCTATAGCTTGCAGTTTGCTCTCTAGAGGTCCCTTCTGTAGTGTTTTAGAGCAAATTTTCCCCTGGGGAATGTTTATAATCTAAATCCTTGGTTGTTGGAGGTAGTATTTAAGGTACTGTGTTATAATGGAAAGTGCTGTGTGACCTTAAGCAAGTTACTTAATCTCTCTGTGCCTCAGTTCTCTAATTTGTGAAACGCAGATAACAGTATTTAACTTAAAAGGTCATTACGAGTGCTGAGTGAGAGCTACATGTACGTAGGGAACTTGAATAGACCTTGGCACTTACGGAGTCCTCAACAAATGTCCACTGCTGTTCCTTATTATCTACAATTGGCAGAATCAGAGTCAGATCTCAACCCTGTCACTCTCAGTGAGACCTTGGGCAAGCCACTTAATCACTCTGAGCTTTAGTTTCCTCCTAGTGCTTACCTCACAAGACAGGATAAAATGGGAATTCAAAGCCTGGCTGCTCTGAGCCCGTAGTAACTACTCTCCTCCCAGCCGAGACCTGCAGAATGTCCTGTTTGTTGTATGAGCCAACGGGCTCCAGGCCTCTGCTCCTCTGGGCTTGTGCAGTTACCCCAAGGTCACACGCAGCATTCGCATGCCCTTCCAGTAACAAGTCACGGCCTTGGGCCAGGATCGGGGGCGGACAGGGCACAATCAGACACTAAGTTTTCTCCCTCAGAGAACCAGCATTTCGCAGGAAGACTGCTCCTCCTCACAGCACCTGCACGTTGCGGGAACTTGGTTACTCATTTGCTCATGAAGTATTTATTGCCTGTTCAGCAATCATACACGTATGAGTACCTCTGGTGTACCCTGCCGGAAGCCAGGCATCTGTCGGTGGAATGGGATGAATAGAAAGGTCAGAAAGAGCTCCTGCCTTCTAGGAATTTGCCAACCGTTCATTTATTCACTCATTCATACATGCCATAAATATTGACTGAGCTCCTAATATATGCCAGGTGGTTCTCTAAGCATTGAAAAACAAAACAAAGCCCCTGCTCTCTTAGAGAGCACATGCTAGTGGGGAAGACAGGCAGTTAACAAGTGAGCCAAGAAAAGTATCATGGTGTAATGCCAAGTAGTGATAAAGACGATGAAAAAAACAAACTGCGGTGAGAAGGTAGGGAGTAGTGAGGTGGTGGTAGTCAGGAAGGCCTCTCTAAAGAGGGGACATTTGAGCAGAGTCCTGAAAGAAGAGAGCAGAGGCCATGGGGAGGTATATGTGAAACAGCATCCTGGGAAGAAGGAACAGCAAGCTTAAAGGCCCTGGGACAAGCATACGCTTGCCTGTTTGAGAACAGCTGGTAGGATAGTGTGTCTGAGAGGAACTGTGGAGAGGAGAGCAGTGGGAAATGTAGCAGAGGGCTGGTGGGGGCCTTACAGGCCATGGTCAGGACCTTGGGTTTTGTTCCAAGTGTGATGAGAGGCCAGCAGGGGGGAGTGACTGATTTACATATAAAAGGGACTGTTCTGGCTGCTCTGTAGAGACCTGACTGAAAAGGGCAAGAGTGGAGGGGGACCCCAATCAGGAGGCTCCTGAAATAGCCCAGGCCAGAGATGGGGCTTGGACTAGAGTGAGAGCAGGTCGGACTCAGGATACATGTGACAGGAGACACTGACAGCTTTGCTGATGGGTTGGCTGTGGGTGTGGAGAGAGAGGCCTCAAGGGTGAATCCACATTTTGGGAGCAACGGGTTGGTGGGGACAGAGGAGGAAGTGGTGGAAACCGAGAATTCCATTTTGAATATTTTGAGTTTCAGATGTCCATTAGACCTGCGGTCCCCAAGCCCCGGCCGCAGCCCGTTACCAGTGCGTGGCCTGTTAGGAAACGGGCCACTCATCACTGCCTGAGCTCCGCTCCACATCCCCCAACCCATGACACCCCCCCCATCCCCAGTCCGTGGGAAAATTATCTTCCATGAAACTGGCCCCTGGTACCAAAAAAGGTTGGGGACCGCTGTGTTAGACCTTCAAGTGGTGAGGTGACTGAGAAGGCAGTAGGTCTGGGCTAGAGACAAGCCTCAGTGTCCTTGGGGCATAAATGGTGTTTAAACCCCTGAGACTGCTAAGGTCACTTAGAGAGATGGGACAGAGCTTGGGACACCCCAAGTTTTAGAGAAGAGGATGAGGAGATGAAGCAGCAAGCGAGGTAGGAGAGCCAGGACAAAGGCATGATCGCTGTGCCAAGCACTGGTCAAATGCTACCAACTAGTTGGCAGGACAAGAACCCCTTTAAAGATGGAGGGTCTGTCTGTGGCCTTGGCAGTGGTGATGGTTTCACAGGTGTATGTTTATCCCCAAACTCATCGGGTTGTATACAGTACATATGTACAGCTCTTTACCCACCTCAACAAAGTGGCTTAAAAAAAAAGAAAGAAAAGATGGAGGGTAAGAAAGCAAGAGTCAAGTAAGCCCAGTGCTCTCTGGGATGCATCTACGGAGGCCTGGCAAGAAGTGTGGCTGGGTCCGCCGATCCCACCACTTACGGAGGGCCACTCACTGCCGGCTTCTGAGGATGTAGAACTTGTATCCATTTATTCTTACTTAGTCTTGTTTAACAAACACTTAGGACTTACTACTTGCCAGGCACTGTTGTAAATTCTTTATAATTATTAAATCATTGAACTAATAATAAAAACAATTCTTAATCTCCCATAGAAGGATTAAATCCTATAAAAAGGCTTTATCCCCATTTTACAAATAGGGAAACCGAGGTACAGAGAGGTGCGGGCCCAGTTGGCTTCACCCAGACACTCACACCCCAGGTCTGTGTCTGGGCCACGTGCAGGTTTGTGGGGGGACAGGAAGATAAAGAGAGAAAGTCCCAACACAACTCGGTGAGACCATGGCAGGGGTGGGGACAAAGTGCTGTTGTGTGCACAGAGAATGACATGACAGGCTTTGTGGGGGAGCCTGAGGAAAGTCTCAACCAAGAGGAGGTGACAGGTGAGGTGAGTCTTGAGGGTAGAGAAGGCGTCCACAGGGAGGAAATGGCGCTGGGACTGCCACTGCTGACAGCTAACGTTTCGCACCAGCCACGCAGCAGGGAGCAGGTGTCTCACCCAAAGGGGAAACCAAGAGAGCTTGAGGAAAGGCCTGTGTAGAGAAGGGCACACACCCTGGCGCCTGCTGCAGGGAGCCAGAGGACGGGGGTCAGCACACAGGAGAGAGGCCCAGACAGGGCCTGCAGCCTTAGACCGAGGGACCTGCCAGGGACTAAGAGCCTCACTGCCTTTCTCCTGGTGCCCTCTCAACTGCTTCCCAGTTGCTGAGCACAGCAGGGCGCCAGGGAGCATGGGAGCCCAAGCAAAGACACCCCCACTCGCAGACAAAGGGCAGGGTGGAGAAGACTGGAGGCCCAAAAGGAAAAGATCTAGCATACATGTTGGAGCCCTTGGGTACTGTTGTACGTGCTTTACATATACTCACTCGTGTAGTCCCCATAACAGCCCCAGGAGGCTTCGAGTGGAACAACATGCATTATTTAATTTGTTCTTGCTCTCTTTCTCCTTCTTTGGCTGGGTGCACACCTAAAGTTGAATTTGCATGAGTTAAATGTTGTGAGTTCCCCTGTGCAGCTGTCCTGAAGGGCCAGCCCACGTGGAGGAATACCAGGAGATGAGACTAGTGAGGGCCCCACACCCCAACCCAGATTTTGCCACCAGTGCCCCAGACAAGGGGCCTGGAGATCATGAGGGTGGAGGTCCCCCCCACCTGCCACCATATAGATCAATAGCACAGTCCCAGATAAGCACCAGCAAGAGAATGCTAATGCTGGGTGGGATGTTGTCCCCCCAATAGTTATTTGGAGATGGTGGGCTCCTTTAGGGTTTCTGTGCCCAGCCAATATCAGGAGGGATCCAAGAAAACAAAAAGTTGTCTAAATCTAGTTGGAGAAAGACGACTGGTGTCTTCCTCGCAGTAGGTGCTCACTAAATGTGTATTGGACAAGTGCATACAAAAAGTTATATATGGTAAGTGGATACCATATAGTGGTTTGAAAACAAGCAGAGGTTTTGGAGCCAGCAGGCATAGGTTGGAGTCTCAGCTCTGTGACTTCTCTGAGTCTCTATTTCCTCATCTGTGAAATGGGAGTAATATTATAATATCCACCTTAGAGAGTTGTTAGGAGGTTAAAGATAATACACGTAACATTCCTCAGATGCTTTGGGCAGTCAGTAAGCAGAATCTGGCCTGAATAAGTGGTACAAAGCGCCCTAGAGCAGGGGCTCTGCGAAGCTGATCCCTGGACTGGTGCTAGGCAGAATCCTAGGAGGAAAGGACACTATGTAATTTTTAAAAATATTTAGAAAGGAATTTGAATAATGGTACTATTGTTACTGAATGTTCAGGCTTCCAGAGAAATTTCCATTTTTCTCAGTTTTCTTTCCCGGTGCCTTGTAACACCTGAAGAGTGTGTGTCTTCTGTGGGGTGTGGTCAGAGAACAGAGCAGTGCTGTCATCTCTGAGTCTCTTGGAGACATTTCTGGGTGGGGAATGATCCCCTCATTTGCAGGATCTTCTGTGTAAAAGCCATTTTTCAAGTTTTTGATGATTTGTCACTTAGATTCATGTTGAAAGAGCATTCCACATAAACCGGATCTACGTTCCCAGCTGTTTCGGTGTATAGAGAATACTTTCAATGGCCAAGTCAGATATGGAGATACATGGGATGTTCTGAGTGAGGACAGGAGACTCCATTGTGTCGGGGGAAGGGTCTGTTGGGCTGCATCCTGAGTCCCACTTGGAATGTGGTGGAGAAGGCCCTGCAGAAGGACAAGGGCAGAACCGAAGACGGGGTTTGGGTGACCTCACTGGTGAGGGTGGGGGACGTGAGACTGAAGAGCTGAACCCTGCGGCTGCCTCAGGAGGAGCCTGTAGGATGTGGCTTCTGGGTGGGGCCCCTGCATGCGGTGGTCAGTGCTGGGGGACTGCCCACAAGGGCTAGGAGCCTGGCCCATGGAACAGGCTCTTTTTACCTGGAAGGGCAAGCAGAACAGACTCCTAGACCCTTGCAAATTCCCTTAGTCTTCTACTCCAACTTTCTACCTAACACACAATAAACGTGGTCTCCAGAGCACAGTCCCTCTTTACTGAAACCTAATGGTGCAGCAGGATGCAGCTCTGCAAAGACGGCTGGGAGAGGACTTCAGTCCTGAGGCATCAGCCAACAAGACGTTCCTGCTCATGTCACCACCTTTGCTAAAATTAGGTTAGAAGCCCTTTGGTCAGGGATGTCCTCAGTCCAGCCAAAGCATATGGAATTTTTACGCCCGTCTTAGAAAGCAGAACATTCGGGTTCAAAGAGTCATTCAAAAGGTGTTCTGGCCGGGCGTGGTGGCTCACGCCTGTAATCCTAGCACTCTGGGAGGCCGAGGCGGGAGGATTGCTCAAGGTCAGGAGTTCGAAACCAGCCTGAGCAAGAGCGAGACCTCGTCTCTACTATAAATAGAAAGAAATTAATTGGCCAA
>CAUYRT010049785.1:0-38448 GCA_963574885.1 Lepilemur ruficaudatus
ATTATCTTGGATTGAGCTTGAGCCCATTATTCGAAGTGAGGTGACACAAGATCAGAAGAATGGGCTCCACATGTACTCGCCATCAAATTGGTACTGACTGATTAACACTATGGTGCTCAAATGGTGGTGGTGTTCACCAGGGATTTGAGGGTTGGGGGGATAGACCCACATCTGAGGGATGCAGTGAGCATTGTGGAGGGGAGGGGCATGCTTGAAATGTAGTTGGGGATGGGAACTAGGGGTCTCAATAAGGGAAAAAAATCTAAAACTGATTTATGTGAATAGCTGTACAATTTGGTAAATTTACTAATAATCATTTAATTATACACTTAAAAAGGAATAATGGCATGATATGCAAATTATACTTCAATAAAGTTATATTAAAAAAGAAAAGAAAAAATAAGCAAACCAATTCTGCCTACTAAAATTAATGTTCAAGAAAAATTTTACTCCTATTTTCCTTGACTCATGGAAAATTAATAATAGATTTTTTTTGTGTTATCTTAATTTTTTAATAAATACAAGTTAATCCAAACCTTTAATCTCTTCAAATATAAGTATACAAACTTAAAAATGTATAATTTATGTTTTATTTATTCAACTTTTAAAAATCCTCAATTCCATTTGGTCTTCCATTCATTTATTTTATAAATATTTCTTGAATGTTTATTATGCCCTTCACATTGTGGAAGGTGCTAGGGGTACCATAATGAAACAAGCCTGCTCTCTGCTTTTCATAGACCCCCAAATCTGTTGAAGCACAAATCTAGGTTAGCATCAACTTGTAGTCAAATATATACTCTCAATGGGGGAAAAGGCAAAAACAGGGATGGGTTGAAGTTGGAAGTCTGTTGTAGTGAGTGAGCCAAGCAACAGATTATGATGGTTTGGCCAAAGGGTATGAAGATGGAAAAAGTTGGATAAATATGAGATATTTAGGATAAGATATTTGTGGACAAGTTTATCACTTGATAGACTTGTTGGGGGATAAAAAAAGGGAGGCACCAAGTGTGACTTTAATGCAATTTAGGTTCTTAGAACCAGGTAGATGGTGACACAATCCACTAAAGTATGCAATTCTGGAAAAGAGTCTGAATTTGAGGGGCCTTTGAGACATCCAAGGAGAAGGATAAAGTAGATATTTATGGTACATAATATAGGAGAGAAGATCACAGCTGAGATGTAAATGTAAGACTCAGCTACACACAGATGTTAAGTGAAACTGTGGGTAATGCATGAGGTTACCTAAGGAGAGAAAATAGAATGAGAAGTAAAACAAGACTGGAACTTGAGGAACTTCAATGTTATAGAGGTCTGAGCCTATAATGGAGACAAAAAAGAAGCAGTCTGAAACATAAGGATAAAAATAACAGAGCATTATTTCATGAAAACCAAAGGAAAAATAGTATTTGAAGAGTTGACGGAAGGACAAAGATTGAGCTGCTTTCACACTACCACAAGAGAGCTGAGTAGTTGGAACAGAGATTTTAAGCCCAAAGAGACATGAGAAGACTTAGCAAAATCCTAGGAGGTAGTCAAGAGAGTGATTCCATTAATACCCAGGCGTACCCAATACATTCACTGTAAATGATTGGGCTTGTTTTAGACAGTGCCTAGCAAGAAAGCCTAGAAGGCGTGATGTGTTTAGAGCTGACTAAGTACTTTCAGGAGATGGATGATGACGGACATCTCCCAGGACCAATGATAGAGCTTAAACTCTTTTTAAAATTTTATTTTATTTTATTGTGGTAAGAACACTTAACATGAGATCTACCCTCTTAGTGCATTTTTAAATGTGCAATACACTATTGATGAATGTAGGTATAATGTTGAACAGCAAATCTCTAGAACTTTTCCAACTTGCTTAACTGAAAATGTGCTTATAAAATAGTAACTGCCCATTATACCTCACATACGTGGAATCATGCAGTATTTGTCCTTCTGGGACTGGCTGATTTCACATAGCATAATGTCTTCAAAGTTTGTCCATATTACCTAATATTACAGTATTTGCTTTGATAAGATCAAATAGTATTCCATTGTATGTATAGACCACATTTTCTTTATCTATTCATCTGTTGATGGACATTTACATTGTTTCCTCGTCTTGGCTATTGTGAATCGTGTTGCAACAAATACGAGAGTGCTAATATCTCTTTGAGATCCTGATTTCAATTCTTTTGGGTAAATATCCAGAATTGGCACTGCTGGGTCATGTGGTAGTTATATTTTTAATTTTTGAGGAAACTCCATACTGTTTTTTAGTAGTGACAGCACCATTTTTGCATTCCCACCAACAGTGTGAGAGGGTTCTGATTTCTCCCCATCCTGCCAATATGTTTATTTTGTTTTTTGGGTTTTTTTAAATATATGTAATAGCCATCCTGACACGTGTGAGATGATGTCTCATAACAATTTTGATTTGTATTTTTCTGATGATGATTAATGTTGAACATTTTTTCATATAACTGTTGACCATTTATACATCTTCTTTAGAGAAGTGTGTATTCAAGTCCTTAAGCTAATTTTAATAATCAGGGTATTAGCTATGTTTTTGCTATTGAGTTATTTGAGTTGCTTATAAATTTTGGTTATTAACCCCTTATCAGATGTATGGCTTGCAGATATTTTTTCCCATTCCATTGGTTGCCTGTTCACTTTGTTGATTGTTTCTTTTGCTGTACAGAAGATTTTTAGTTTGATGTAGGCTCGTTTATTTATTTTTATTTTTGTTGCCTGTGCTTTTGGTGTAATATCCATGAAAGCATTGCTAAGAAAATGGTAGAGCTTAAATTTGAGCCCAGATCTATTTCTTCAAATCTCAAGCTAATGGTTGTGTTCAGGTTGAATAGATCAGGGAGACAAGAAGAGGTCAGTCAGAGGTCCACAGCTGCAACCCAGAGAAGAAGAAACAGTGGTGGAGACTAAGAAAAGACAGGGGAGATGGCAAAACATGTTAGAGAAAATTCCTTCCCTGCTTGTTAGATGCCTCTTTGCCTCAGCCCACGTGTGCCTGCCCCAAGAAGCCACAGTCACTACCCCACTCCCCCAACATCTTTCTTCAACATGTGCTGCTAGCCCCTGAAACACCTGCTGGACGACCAAACGACATGTTTTTCAAAGCATTCTAAACACAGATGTCACATGTCTTTCACTAAAGTTTTCAAAAAATATTTGATGCTTCTTAATATTGTAGATGATATTGTTTTTAAATTTCATCTTGTATTGGTGGCCAATATATAAAATACAATTGATTTTTGTACATTGACCTTGCACTTAGTGACCTCAGACTTACTTATTTATCCTTATACTTTATTCATACACTCTTCTGGATTTTCTTAATACATAATCATACCCTCTGAAAGTAATGGAAATTTTATTTCTTTATCTCCAATATGTGCCTTTTCTTTCTTTTTTCTTGTCTTTATGCCCTACCTAGGACCTCAAGTCCAGTGTTTAAGAGAAGCTCTGGGACCAGACAGTTTTGTCTTTTTCTGATCTCAGAGGGAAAACTTTCAAATTTTTACTGTTAAATATGATAATGCTATAAAGTATTTGTAGCTATCCCTCATCCAATTGAGGATAGTCTCTTCTATTTCTATCTGTTTTAACACAGATAAATATTGAATTTTATTGTATACTTTTTCTGCTCTGGTTGTAAAGATCATAGATTTTTCTTCTTTATACCACTAATGTGAAATGCATTAATTGTCAAATGTTAGATTACTCTTGCATTGCTGAGATAAATCCTAGTAAGCTATGCTAAAGTTTTTAAAACACACTGCAGGATTTGATTTACTAACTTGGTTAGGATTTTTGCATTATTCATTACTGCAATCGGCCTGTAACTTTCTTTTCATGTAATATTCTTGTCAAATTTTTATACTAAGGTTATATTGTTCTCATGAAATTAGTTGGAAATGTTCCTTTTTTTCTATTTTCCCAAAGAATTTGTGCAAAATTGATGTTATTTCTTCCACAGTTATTTGGTAAAATTCATTGGGAAAGCCATGTATACTAGAACTTTTCTTTGTGGGAAGATTTTCTTTAATATGTATAAGATTATTTAGAATTTTTTTGTTTTTGTACTGCTTTAATATGCTGTGGTTTTCTCAGAATTTATCCATTTCATCTATATATTTATATTTATGGGCAAAAATAATACATAATATATTTTTAATGCCTGTGGGATCTGTAGTAATGTTGCCTTTTTCATTCTAAATTTTGATTATGTGAATCTCTCTCTTTTACTTTGATTAGGCTAGCCAGGAGTTTTTCCATTTTATTAGCCTTTTCAAAGAAGCAAGATTTGTCCTTTTTGATTCTCTCTATAGTATTTTTCTATTTTATTCATTTCTGTTCTTATATTTGTTATTTCCTTCCTTCTGTTACTTTGGATTCACTGTGTTGCTCTTTTTCTAAATTTTGGGGACAAGTACTTGGATCATTGATTTTCAGCTTTTCTTCTTTCTGAAATATAAATTTGATGAGATCAATTTCATTTTAAACATGGTTGTCAGTGAATTCCACATGTGATTTAATATATTGCATTATCATTCAATTCAAACATTTTTTTCTTATTTCCCATGTTGTTTCTTCTTTGACCAATGAATTACTTAAAAATGCATTGCTCTATTTTTAACTTTATGAGCATATTCTTGTTATCTTTTGTTATTTATTTATAAGGTAATTAATCTGTGGTCAGAGAACATACTTTGCATGATTTTCATCCTTTAAAATGTGTTGGGAATTGTTTTATGATATAGCAAATGGTGAATTGTTATAAAAGTTCTGTTTGCTCTTGAAAAGCATGCGTTTCCTCTCATGTTTCAGCTCACTGTTTTTAGTTACTTGGTGATTTTCCTTATTTTGCCCAAGCAATTCATTAAAAATTCTACTTTACCTAAATCTATTTGTTTTATAATGGAGGGACCTTCAGCATATTTAATCTATATTACTGCCTTGAGGCAATGGCTTTTGATTGATGGGCCTTTTGTGTACGCTCTTATTATAAATGACATTGTTTTTGAGAAGTAAACAATTGGTATATCTCTGCCATCTGGCCTTTTCTGGTGAAGCACAGCTTCAACACTATAAAGTATCTATGTTTAAAAAAAAAGACAGTGATTTCTATTCATCATAATGTACTAGCACAGACTCAGACTTCAAGGACTACTTAACCTCCACTATTCTCTATTTCTGCTGAGCAGTCTCTTGCTTTTATCTGGTAGGCCATGGAATTTTTCAATTATAGTCTTTTATGTACATAAAACATATTAGAAACTGAGTAGCTCTTAAAAGGCTTGTAGCTCTTTCTTTATTTTTGGAGTAGTCACATCTTAACATTTTTGTGATGAATGTCAGAAGCAATAATGAAAGAATAGGATGCTCTCTGTTCCTAGTTCACATTACTCTCCCTCTCTCCACACTCATTTAGACACCTTCATCATGGATGCTCTATATTATTTCCTAGAGACTGTCTACAATGATTACACCATGAAAATGTATCACGAGGCATTGACTGATGGTAGGCCATAGACATAAAATGACCCTTAAAAGACTCAGAACACGTTTAATGGCTATTGAATACATGACCATCTTTTAAAGTGTCTCCCCAATCCCTAAACCATTTCCTTTTCCGTAAGAGCTGATTCATCACCCACATCATCTTACTACTCACAGAGCCCTGGAAGCCATATTCAAACTGCATGAGTTTGACTACAAATGACTGAAGCAGGGTTGATTGCCTGATCAAATCTGAGCCAATCAAATTCTCTTTTTGGAAATTGGAATTGGAAGACAAAAGGAGTAGAGATTGAAAGGTCAATAAAATTAAAGATAGAGATGTAGAAACAAAGTCCACGAAATTCTACTGCTGTAGTCTAAAGTTGCCCTGCCTCCCACCCTTTTGGAAGACCTGATTATTCTCCTTTTTCTTGGACCACATAAGATAACTTAACGTGGTGCACATGAAGATCTGCCATCCAGATCCCTCTTCAAAAAAGGACTCCCTTGCTCTAGCTTCTGAGAATGAATCAGCTGCTCAGGGTTTGCCTCAGCTGCAGAGAGCTGCCTTCCCTCAAAGCCTGTCCATTCCAGGATGGCCCAGAGCCATTCCTAACCATAGTAGGTGGAGGGATAAAGTAACAGGCCCATCACAGGAAGATTTATATAGGTTTTATATGTTTCAGAGTTCCTCTTGACTTTGACCAAGGTTTTGCCAGATCTGTATCACAATTTAACTTCTTCCTCCTGACCATTTCTGTTCCACCCTCTCATTGCCACAGGTGTGAATCCCTAATAAATAAATTCCTTATGTGTCAAATTCCATCTCATCATCTGCTTCTGGAGAATGCCATGTACAACACTCAGTATATGACCAACAATTTTCTTTTATATTTTTAACCTAAACTGAGTTGATTCTGTTGCTTGCAACTGAGAGTGTTAATTAAGACATTCCAATATTTACCCAGTGGGAAGCATACATGATCAGCTAGTTTGTTTAACAGCCTTGAGAACATCCTGATTGATTGAATGCTGAATGCTCTAAAACTTTTCCTTTAGAAAAGGAGATAACTTTTAGATTAAATTGAATTGGTACAATTCAGATAAAATTGCATTAACTCTTCTGTATAACCCCTCACTCTTTGCAGAACACTTTCAATAAAGTCATGTTTATTTTGTTTATCTTTATAAACCTGCCATCCAACATAGTTACTGGGACATAGAAGATACTTAATAAGTGCCTTCTGACTAAATGAATAAATTCTGATTACAATTTCATTAAGTCAAACTATTCTAATAGAAGTATTTCAACTGTACTGATTTTAGAGATGAAGTTCTGTGCCAGCTAAACATTTCATGCTTCACATTCCTGTTTTCCTCTCTCACTCGCATTCCTTTTAACTATGCTCCTTACCTCTGACCCACATGCTCACTGTTCATTTTCTCTGTTATTTTTTTTTCTCATCACTTCCCTCCAGGGTCTTCCATGGTAAACACACCCTCCATATCCTCAGTCTTCTTCCTGACTATTCCTTTGCCTTCACTTTCTCCTGAGTACACCAATGCTCCTTGCAGTTCTCTCTGTTTCTGACTTTCAAGACAGAAGCAGCTCTGATATTCAGCAAAGATATTCATGTTGATTGGTATCATGTGTTCTTTATTAATCACAAGAGGTATCATATCATGCCCAGAGTGACCAAGGTAAGAGACTTAGAAAGATGCTAGTATTTGTAATTCTAGCTTTGTATCCAAGAGAGTGCTCAGCTCTAGTTAAGGTATTTATCAAAATTGTAGGGAAGTACTCCATTCCAATGATCCAACAATGACTCTAACATTGATATTATAACAGGGAAGTCTGGTAAGGAAAAGAAAAGCAACTCTATTTATTCCAAGTGTAAAGGGTTTTAAAAAGGAAATTAAGCTTATTGAACATTGAAAAGTACAAAGGAATAAAGGTCAGGGAGTACCAGAGGGTATCTTAAACTTAATGTAGAAGATTGTCAACAGCTTACCTGGAAGCCATTGCAAATCTTAAAAATCTCTAGGAAATTTGCACCAGCTAACCAGCTAGTCTACATGAGTAAAATGGGTAGCTTTCAAGCATTATTAGCTGGATATCTGCTTTGATCTCACATGCCCTTTTCTAATATCTCCAACCCTTACATAAGTGCCTGTTATTGGCTGACTCTAAACTGGAACAATAAAGGGAAAGGAATTCTGGGAAATGTAGTTGCAGCTTCTCCACTGCAATGAAGTGGTGAATTAGAAGCAGCTGGGGGTCATGCCCACTTGCCAATGGACTGTTCAAACACTTCCCATTGGACCTCTGGAAAACTGAGCATATTCACAAACTAGAAGAGGCATAAACTAGATCATAATTTACTGGGGCCAAGAGTTAAAATTTCATTCTTCCGTTAGCCAGGTTATATAGCAGAAATGGGTTTGGGGCCCCAGAAAGTAAAACCTACTCAAGCAAACATCATGCTGCCAGAGTTAAACAATTAATGTGGGCAATGTGAGGCTTGGCAGAGTAGCAATTTTTCTAATTCTAAAGTATTCTCATTTTCTTTTTGGAACTTTATATAGTATGTGCCACTCCTCAATCTTTCTACTATTTCTGAATTGCACTAAAACATTAATTAAATGAGTTCAACCATCAATCCCAGTAGGTTTTCCCCTTGGAATAAAGTAAAACTTAATTTATTTCTACTTAATTACCTCATTTCAGCCTTGCCATGTTTATTAATAATGAATATCTATTCTTTTTTAAACAGCATTGATCACCAATTTTCACTGCTGCTGAGGAAATTTGACATGACAAATATCCAGAACTGGAAGTGCAGAGTTATTGTTCAACGTGATATACTTACAGCATAATCAATTTTTGAGCCAATCCATAGTGCATATGTACCAAACACATTAGCAGTACATTACAAGAACAGAATTTTTTTTTTCCTTGTTCCAGTATGTTTTGCTGAACCCTGAAGTCCAACTTAACTCTCATGAACTTGGAAAACTAAGACATCTACATTTCATTGTGTGATTTTTCCTTCCCACGTTCTTTCTTTGGACCCTGCTTCCACCCAATGAATGTCACCAAGACTAATTGACCCATTTTTAGTTTAGGAGAAATCATTCCAATTGATGTTTCTAGCCATATTTTTAACCATATTAAATGG
This sequence comes from Lepilemur ruficaudatus, assembly GCA_963574885.1. NCBI lineage: Eukaryota > Metazoa > Chordata > Mammalia > Primates > Lepilemuridae > Lepilemur > Lepilemur ruficaudatus. The sequence goes on from CAUYRT010049785.1 coordinate 8,685, forward strand.
TTGGAAACAGATGAGGTGAAAGACATTTACTACTTGCTGCAAGTGAGTGGTGTAAATAGTATTGATCTACTATGAAAGGTTTACAGTAGAGAAACATTCAGCACAGTACTTCACATGTAAACACCTATTTGATTTATTTTCATCCTATATCCAAACATTGGTAACACAGTTTTGCTATTTTATTTGGTCCACCCCCTCAACCTTTCTTCTTTTCATGTTTTGACATAAGTAGCACCCAGATCTGGCCTATGAAGTTGTTTGAATTTCATCTTTAAAGGTTAATGTGCTAAGAAGAAAAACAGAAAAGGAAAATGGAAAGCAGAAAAAAGGAAAAAGAAAGGCTAATGGCCATGCAGGTAGATTGCTCAGTAAGGGACAAGTAGTAAATGACTCAGCTCTTCAAAGCTGATACCAAGCTCTTCCTGCTCTCTCCCTTTTGCTACAACTAGGCCTCTGGTTGTCATCTGTGGCATATGTATCACGTTCTGTAAACCTACATCTTGCTCCGTAATCTTATCTTTTTCTCCTTGATAAACCTCATTTTCACGCTTGCTTTACTTTGGTGCATCTGGTCATTCCTCAGCCATGAGTGCGCCAAGAACCGACATTTTAGACTGAAGCCCGACAAAAGGTTTGGGAGAAAAAAAGGGATATGGGGTCAGCTAGCCTCCTGGGCTATGTGAGAGGCACTGGGGAAAATGTTTCTTAAAAAAAAGTTTGCCCTGTATTATGAAGGAAACCTCTCATTGGCTTTGTTTTGCCCTGCAATAAAATTTTAAATTTGCTTTTAAAAAAATCAGCAGTGATCAGCTACACAATACATTTATCTCTTTATGTTTCCAAGCAAGCATATTAAAGTCTCTGACACATCCTGATTTAAAACAAACAAACAAACAAAAATGAAACTCAATTTTTTCTTAACCCAGGAATCCCCATACTTATTTAGCCACACTTCCCTGGACACACACACTTAGTGTTTTGGCTCTGAAGGAAACTAGAAATATTTTACCCAAAATATGACATTTTGACATCCTGGACTGACTGCAGAAGCTTCAAGATCTCTGACCTTCCCCCCCACTGCACCCTCATTGACTCTCCCCAAATACCTGAAGTTTCTTTATATGCCTGAGATCCAGACCCACCTGTTAGGTTGAGACAAGGAGAAAGGGGAAAAGATGCTTTGTCTTGGGGGTTTCTATTGAGAAATAAATGACATTAGGAGATGCTTTGTCTACTAGGAGGAACATATTGACCAGAAGGGGAGTTTCCGAGAAGGCACAGATGATGTGTCAAGGGTCCCCAAGGACTAAACAGATGTTTTGCATACCATAGGGGGTCTCCAAGGACTGCCCAATTAGAAAGAAGTAAAAAGGCCACAAAATGGAGATGTGATCAAGGCCACAAAAGAAGGTCTCTGGCACATGGGCACAAGTCAGGTGACAGTATCCTCAAGTGGCCTACCCTCATTAACATAGTAAAAATCACACCCACCAGCACCGTGACAGTTTAAAAATACCATGACAATCCCCGGAAATTGCCTTACAAGGTTAAAAACGGGGAGGGTTCCCAGTTCTGGGAATTCTTCACCCCTTTCGAAGAAAAACTGTGAACATTCCACCCCCCACTTAACATAAAATTACGGAATCAGCATAAAAGGGAAAATCTTGCAAAACTCAGGGTCTCCTCCACTCACGGGGGTTAACCCATTCCTTCTGTGGAATGTACTATGCTTTAATAAACTTGGCACGTTGCTTGCTTACAAAAAACAAAGCTGATGCTAAGAGACAAGGCCAAGGAAGTCCTCCTCCTCATACCCCTCCCATCTCCCCCACCCTATTTGAAAGTAAAAGTGTCCTCTCTCATACAGCTTACCTGGAAATCCTCAGGGAGGCAACACACAGGTCACATGGATATAAAAGTTAATTCTCTCCTCTTGATAAAAGCTTTAACTGGTCCAGAGAAAATACTGGGGGCCAGGGATCTCTCCATATATGAGAACGGGAATAAGAATTAATTGGACAGAAAAGAAGGTCCAGTTGGTAAACCTGGGAAGGCATATTTTTACCATTCAAACAATTATTCAATTAACATTTCAGGACATAGAAATTTTTCTCATGTGAGAGAACCTCTGAACCAATATTTCATATATTTTAATTTTTGGCAAAAGGTGTCAAATTCCTTCAAATGGACTTTAAAATTCTGTGCTTCTATGAAAATATATGTATTGTTCCCACTATTCTCACAAACACAGGTAAGCATTGATGTTTTTAAATGTTCTGTGCATCTATCTGATGGAAAAATATCTGACTGATATTTTAATTTATATCTCCCTCATTAGTAGTGAGATTTAATTTTTAAATGTGCTTATTAGTCACTTCTATATCTTTTACCACCAATTTTCTGGTTTCATATACTTAGCACATTATCTATTTTTTGGATGCATATTTTTCTAAATTAAAAAACTATATTCTCTAAAGAAGAGAATATGGACAAAAGAAACCAAAATGATAAAATGAAAAAAAAAATTACTAGCCACAATACAGACTATGCAGAGAGAATAAAATGTAAAAGAGAGATAAAATAAGTTAGTCAAACAATTATTAATACTCTTTAGAAAATAGAAGATAATGCCAACATTTAAAAAAGAACAAGTTGCAATAAAAATACCATACTCAAAAATATGAAAACAAGTTCTTGAAAATTAAAAATACAATAAATAATTGAAAAGCTGAAGAGTTAGAAGTTAAAGTTAAGAAAAATCTCCCAGAAACTAGAATTAAAGACAAGAGATGGACAATTGGAAAAACTGTCCAGTAGATACAACTTACGCATTAGGAAAGTATAAGAAGAAAGAACAGAAAAAAATGCGGAGGGAAATCAAAGATATAATTAATAATATTCATTAAAAAGGTAGTAATTTTACAGATTAAAATGGTAATTAAGGACCTATAACATGGAATAAACATATATTCATATCAAGATACAACATTATGAGCTTTGAAAGCAATGAAGATGAAGAGAATATCCTACAAGTTGAGGGAAAGAGAGAAAAAAAGAGGAGAAAAAGGAGGAAGAGGAGGGTGAAGTGGAGAGGAGAGGAGAATGGAGAGGAAAGAAGAGGGCAGAGAATGATATGTCATTAAAAAATTGAAAATGAGAATTTCATTCAACTTCTCCACATTCCAATCTAAAAGAAGCTAGAAGACTATGAAGAAATTCATTTAAAGGTTAGAAGAAAAGTGATTTCTAAACTAGAATTCCAAACACATTCAAACTTGATAGGTTGGAGGCTGAATGAAGTTTGAGAGTAGAATTAAAAATATTTAGGATATGCAAGATCTAGAAATATTTCTCTTTTGTACAACCTAGTTCAGATACTTACTGGAGTTTGTGCTCCACCAAAATAAGGAAGCAAGTTAAACTCACAACAAGAAAAAGATTAGATGCAGAAACATGAGGTCTAACAAAAGAAACACAGGAGAGAGAAATCCCCAGGATGATGGTGCAGAGAGATCTCAGGAAGACAGCTGTGCAGCAGGCCTAGTTATAGCCACTCCATATTGGAGCAGATCTGAGAGCTCCTGATAGGATTTCATTAGAAACATAAGTTAATACAAAATGTGTTTCAGGAGCTCACACACATGGAGTTCCTTGGATGATAAATACTTACAAATCTAAGCAACCAAAAAGCAAATATTGACTACTGGGGAAACAAAAAGTTGATCAGGAAAGGAAAACTAATCATAAGTTACGTGATTCAGCTCTTAAAGAGAGTCACATGATCACAATAATGTAAACACAGACTATTGAACTAATCAAATTACGACAAAATTTCTCTAGCAAAGAGAAAGAAAAAAGAAAGAAGAGATGATACCCATATCTGAAAATCAAGAAGGTACAATGTCAACATGTTATTTAGGAATATGGAGGCAAATACCAAATTATGTGCTGAAAGAATTGAGTGTTTTAATCTCGAAAGCAGGAAAAGCTGACGAGTAAGTCAGAGCACTGCTTTTTTTTAAAAAAAATTATTTATTGTTTCATATAGAAGATGTAGAATTATTTGTATACAACTATGTGGATATATACAATAGAAATAAAAAGTAAATTTGAAAAATTAAATATTATTTAAGAAAAAAATTACAGTCCTACAGACATTCTTAGAAATGAATCTGACTAGACAGAGAAAAAGAAGCTGAGCAATATGGTATAAGATAACCTAGCTCTGTATACAAATGTCCAGAAGAACCCCGTCTTTAAAAAAGGGAAAAAAAAATTGAAATATTTGAACCTTAACATAACATGCTATATGCAATGTATAATACATAATGGCTTAAAAAATAATGAAAGCATGAAAAACTATGGATATAGCTAATGTATAACTATGCTTCTTTATTGATTTTTGGGCTTTTATCATAAATTATTCCAAACCTGAAGTCAAGTTCAGAGAATAACATAACTCTCATTCAATATTTACTACTCATATTTTTAAATCATTAATAATATATCATATTTGTTTTTCCTTATAGTGATATAAGTTTACTACTTATGTACTTACACATTAAAAATATAACACTGTTTTGTGTGGTTTTAAATGAATCTTTGTTCTTCTTTGTGTTGTCATTCAATATTTTGTCTTCTAGATTTGTCCATGTCAACATATAGAGATATAATTCATTCATTTTTAATTGCTTTAGCACATAATTTAAATAATTAAAGATTCTCAAAGAACCTAAATTTCAATCATCAAAAGTAATGGAGTTTGCTACATTAATTCCTACTTGCACTTAGGTCTCAGGTCTGCTATGCTTCTGCTTTCTCTACTTTCCAGTCACTGTATTATGACACTAAATTATAATTATCTTTTGCTTATATCCCTCACTAGACTATAAACTCCATATGGTCAGGGATTTTGCCTGCCTTATTTACATTTGTGTCTTCAGGACCTGATGTTGTGCTAACCTGGAATAGGGGCTGAATAGGTATTTGATGAATGAATGAGTTAATGAACAGAGGAAATAGGGCAAACTGATAAAAATTACTGATGCTATAAATGTAAGAAAATAATAATACTTACTATTCCTAAACTAATAAAGTGTTTTTGGATAGAGATGTATCAATATATAGTAAGAATCAGGGGAAAATATACTCTTCGATTTAGTTACATTGGATTTAGAATACATTGGTTGTGACAGAAGTTCTCTACACATTAATTACGTGTGGAAAGAATAAATGACAAAGTCACCAATGGTACCAATGATATTTTTACTATAATTCATAAATAATTGATTTCATGAATAGTAATATCATCAAGTGTTAGATAATTAATATCTAGTTATTCTGTTGTTCAGCTAAATCCATTTTTGCAAGAAATGCTTAAAATCTCTTTTCTAATTTAAAAAGTTATTAATGCTCTTTGTAAAATGGTTAGAGAAGAAGACACAAAATATATAGAAAGTATAAAGACAAGAAGTGTAAAGAAATGACCATTACCATTATTTTAGTGTCTTTCAAACTTTAAAAAAAAAAAAACGCTTCTTGTGGACTTCAGAATAAGATATTCCTAGTTTGAAATACTACTAGCTATAGATCTTGGATGATTTGTTGAACTTCCCTGAGCCTCTGTTTCCTTCTCTGTAAAATGTAAATATACTCAACAATCTCAATTCTATCACACACAATTTATCACCAATTTAACCACCAATTAGAATAGGTCAACTCCTGTTGTATTACAAGACTCAATGTAACTTCTTCCAGTAAGCCTAGGCACTCCCAAGCCTGGTCTGGTAATGATTGAGTGACAAACATATACACAATGTATAAACAGAGAGTAGAACAACCAGATCCCCTGGTGCAGTGCCTGATCCATTCTTGGCTCAAGATATGTGGGCTGCTACTGTTATTACTACTTCAACATTGTATTGCATATACAGTTTTACTACTTGCCTTAGTTTTACTTAAATGCTTAAAAATAAGCATTTTTCCATCTTATTATGAAGTTAAACAAAGTTTATATTTTAAAAAGAAAAATAAGGTATTTTTCTTAAATAATCGAATAAATGAGGGATGGTTTTACCTACCTCTGAAATCTGGTTCCAGAAAGTTATGTGGATCTCCCCAGTGTTTGAGAAGGGATTGTTCTTAGGCTGGGAGAGCACAGAAATAGAGAATCTTTAATTGAAGGCATCATCATAGATCTTCAACCCACTATCATTGAGAAATCCCTTCTATGGTATTATTGACAAAGAATCACTTGGGCCAGGTGTAACTGCTTCCAATGACAGGGACCTCACTACTAGCTGTTTTTGTTAAAGGAGCTGTGAGGATCTGTACCTCTCCAAAGGACCAGAGCTGTGTGTGACTCCAATGTAAACTGACAATAAAAGAGACGAATTAGCATAACTGACTGTTTCAGTTATGAAGATTAAATAGCCTTTTATTGCAGATGTTTGCCAAGGAAAATGCTCCCCAGTGGAAGACTCTAAGCAGTTAAGATAGATTTGATGAGCGTTTTAATTGCTGTTATGCAACTGGTAATGGAAAGGTTTTATTAAATGTCATGCAAGAGTCAATCGATAGTTTAGAAGAGAAAAGCTTCTCTCTAATACAGACCTCAGGCTTTTCCAACAGTCGTTTATCAGCAGGGGTGGTTTCATCAGCAACCACAAATATTTATCAAGTACACAGTATGTGTGTGGCAATACCATAAATGGGTCAGAGACTATTGTGGATTAAAAAAATAAACAAGCCCATGCTGGGGAAGATCTAATGATTTTAAGCAAGCAAATAGCTACCGTGGAAACCAAAATTGATATAGATACAGGCATTTGTATATACAATGTATATGTATTCTACTTAAAAACAATTCAATATTTAATATCAAGAATCAGAATAAGAGATGTGGTAAGATTTAATGTGTACAAAAATATTGTTTTCTTTGCAAAATGATTTGCCATAAAGATTTTAATACATTTATTTGTTTTTTTGTTTTCTTGTTTGTTTGTTTTTTAGTAGCACAATGGAGAAAATATTTGCCTGGAATACAGAACACTGAGGTTCTAGTCTACTGCTAACAATCTGTACCTGGGGTACTTCCTTAACTTTCTGGGTCTGAATGCTCTTCTGTAAAATGGGGCTTTGGATAAAATTCTGAGGACTTTTGCTAGCTTTCAGAGTCTCTGATTTTATTAAGAAGTAAGTAACCACAGTGTATGCATATAGTAAATCGTCTTATAAAATTATTTTACACAACTTTTAGGGCTCCATTCATTGTGGAAAGTACATGCATACTAACGTAAGAATCAAATATCCCACAAATGTACGTATTTTAAAACTAGAATAGAAACTTGCTCAGCAAATCATAGTTGGTAGTTTCCAGATCCCCAAACCTGCAAAATTATCTAGAACAATTTTTAGCAAATTCAGCATACTGCCTAGCTTGTCTCTCCCTATTGGTGTCACACTCCCCAAGCTGCTCAATGAGCTATGCTGATAAGTAAAAAGCACATTGCTTTTTAAAAAGAGCTGATCCTTCCTAAAATGGATGTGAGTAGAGTATGAATCATTCTATGCCATTCTGTAGTTTCGTAATCTATTGAGACTGAATCAGCAACTTGTCTTCTGAAAAGTAGTGACTGAGTAGAGGAAGTTTCTGGATTTAGAATGAAGACCTGCATTCAAGTCCTGACTCCACCACTCTTCAGCAGTGTGACATCGGGAAAGTTGCCTACGTCTCTGAGTCTGTTTGCCCAGTTGAAAGGGCATGACTCTCAACGTTATTGAAAATGAGATAATATACAGACTTCTAGCCTGCAAGTCATCACACATGTGTAGGTTATTACTTTTATATTAATAATTCTAAGCAGGCATTTCAGATTTTTTCCAGATTCAAAAGGATTTTGTTGAGCTGCTATCCATGTGAAGCATTATGCTAGGCAATTTCACTAGGAAGGTTCTATTTAATCCATAAGAGTTGCCTTGAATTGTGCATCCAGATTAAAGAATGAATTAAGGTAGAATAATTTATGAGGATTTGGAGAAAGTGGAAATAAAAGCAAGTTACTGCTTTTGAGGGGGAAGCTGCTACAGCTTCCTACTTTAAGTATTTGTCAATGTATAGCAGCTTTGGAAATGAAAGAGAAAATACTGTACAGGGAGTGATTTGCCGATTACTTGCTAGAAGTAAAATAAAGTGTCACCACATTTTTAACCTATTCTCTCTAGTCCCGAAATTCTAGCGTGTACCTAAAGGCCATCTACCAGTGACTATATTAATACAGGTTAGAGAGCAGTGTTAGAGCCATTTACAATGAAAAGGACATCAGAACCAACAGGAAACATACCAGGTAAGTGGAGGAAAGCCTGCTGTGTGCTTCTGGACCAATTATTTAACAAATATAATTTATTTCACTTTTTAAAATGTAAGTATTCAAGGCAATCCTTTTCTTAAAGATGAAATATAAATAAAGGAAAAGTTACAGGTATGACTCCTATGTGCCAGGCACTTTATTATAATAAAAACAAGGCAATTTATATAGAGTATTTCTTTTTGTATTCTCTGCAATTCTAAAAAGTAGTTATTACTAATTCTTCATTTTACAAGTGAGAAAAGCTAGGCTTAAAAATATTAAGCTATGCAAGGAAAGAAAAAAAAAAGAAGAAGAAGTAAAGAAAAGAAAAAGGCAAGTCACACTGGGAGAAAATACTTCCAATATGTGTAATGACAAAAGACCTGTATCCAGAAGAAAGAAAACATTCTTAAAGCTGAATAATAAAAAGAAAATCAATCCAATTAAAAATGGCCAAAAGAATTAAACAGACAATTCATCAAAGAAAATATACTCATTGTCAATAAACACATGAGAAGATTCTTAACATTAGTCATCAGGGAAATGAAACGTAAAACCACTGTGAAAGATCAGTCATTAGCAGAGTAAACACTGAAAACAACAACAATGATGACACAATGACAACACCAAATTTTGGAGATAATATGGACGGAAGACTGGAACTCTCGTATGTTTCTGGTGGGAGTGCAACCACACTGGAAAACAGTTTGGCAGTTTTATAAATACATACACTGAACATGGGATCCAGCAATTCAGGTCCTCTGTATTTACTCACAATAAATAAAGATATGTTCATAAAAAAATATTAAGTTATGCAGCCAGCGATAGTGGGATTTAAACTCTCCATCTATAATCCCAAACCCAAAATTATTCCTGAGAATGCTTTCAGGTTCCCAGTGGGATGACTCTTCATCCTTCTATGGACTCACTATCGTCATGGTTCTACTTTCGAAGTGAATAGGGAGTTGCCTGTCATGCCCATGGAAGGGACTCTGAGATGCTCTCATTTTGAGTATACTGCTGCTTGAAGCTGCACAATTAGAGTTTCATTAGAATTTGGCTTAAAGCCAGTTCCCTCTGTTTAAAAAAACTTTCCACAAGAAGGGCCAACTATCTGTTAGTAGCCTCAGGATGTGTGGCAGGTTAGATCATTGTTCCTCTGTTCTTCACACCTGTCCTGTATTTCAATTATACATCTGTGTCCTTTGCTGTGTGACCTTGCAGTTCTGCCTGTCAGAGTCAGGGTTTCTTTCCTTCCAAGCTTGATGTCAAGCTTGGCCTTAAGTCTTTCTTTGGCCAATGGAATAGGAAGAAGTGAGAGTGGGCTGGCTCCAGGCTAATGCCACAAAAGGCATTGGCTATTCCCACTTGCCCTGTCATGCCTCTGCTGTTCACCTTGAGGAGAGCATGCTTGAGTGCCTGCTGGTCCAAAGAGGATGAGAGAAATGTGAAACAGACCCGAACCCAACCTGCAGCTTACAGTAGGTCTGCCCAGCCCAGCCTAGCCTGTATCAGTTGATTCACAGACCCCAAATAAATGATTTTTAATAGAAGCCTCTGAGTTTGGGGTATAGTAAAACATTATCATTACAATTGTTAAATAGCACAGTGTACATGCATTAATAGTGTTCTTTGGCCAGGCATGGTGGCTCACACCTATAATCCTAACATCCTGGGAGGCTGAGGCAGGAGGATCTCTTGAGCTCAGGCTTTCAAGACCAGCCTGAGCAAGAGTCAGACCCCATCTCTACTAGAAATAGAAAAATTAGCTGGGTCTCATGGCGCACACCTGTAGTCCCAGCTACTCGGGAGGCTGAGGTAACTAACATGATCACTTGAGCCTAGGAGTTTAAGGTTGCAGTGAGCTAGGATGATGCCATGAGACTCTACCCAGGGTGACAGAGCGAGACTGTCGCAAAAAAAAAAGGTTCTCTATAAAGGAAAGTTTGGGTAGATAAAAGAATGAAAAGAGTAGGATGCTGGATATATTCTGATGAGGGGAATGGGGAATAGAATATGATCAGCGTAGGGCCCAATCACAGAATATGATTAGGGTAGAGAAAAGAAGAAGAGGACCCAAGAAATGACAATGTGCACATCAGGTCTTTGGAGATTGGTGGATAAGAGAGCAGATACCTATTGTGTAAATTGGTGCTTGTATGGCTTTCTTGAGACCCTGCATGACAAAAGAAGAACCTCCTCTGGCCTGGAAAGACTTGAAAGTGCCAGAGCCATTGCATTATAGAGGCAAAACTGTTCTTGCAAACTCTGAAACTGGTAACTCACATGTTTAGGGACTGAAAGAATTGAATGGACTAGAGCCTCTATCTCCACATTCAGTCTGTGCTCTGGAGCTGAACGACAGTGCTGTTGGGCAAAGCAAGATATCTGGGAATTATCTGTGATGAGTTTTGCGTTTAAAGAGAACATGCCAAAAGTGGAGAAAAATTGTGGATTTTTTTTTTCCTTCTGAAATGACTTAATTTCTGTAGTGCTCTAATAAGCAGCCTGCGTTTGATGGGCTGATGGCCGGCTGCATTATGTGTGTTTGTTTCTCTACTGCTCTTCAGAGCCACAATAGCACTTCAGATAATGGCTGCCGCTTAATTGCCATTACACAGATGTTATTTGGTCAGATGCCACTCATCTCTTCGGCTCCTAACCATCTGATCTCCACAGCAACACACGTTGTCATTCAGGTGGGAAGAAGCAGGATTTCTGAAGCTCACCTCCTTTTCCAAAACATACTTCTTAAAGCCACCATAAGTACTGCCTTCTGAGGGAGGGGGTGGGGGGTCACATACAGAAAAACCTAATATTTTATTTATAGAGGACTGGCCAAATTAATCATCCTATGTCTACAAAAAGAAGTACCAGGCCACCATAAAATATGGTAATGTAGATCTATATTTACTATTTGAACATATATACATAATCCAATTGATTAGTGGAAAAGGTCATTAATAAACCACATATGTAGTATAATTCTGCTTTAATTATACAATTGCATATGTGTGTGTGGATAGAGTAGAATATAAATTATTATATATTCAAAGCCAATAGCCTTGAAGGTGCCAAGATTTTATTAGTAATCACTAATAAAATCTCAGTAATAGGATTATGTGAGATTTAAACTTGTGTATTTATACTTTTCCTATCTCATATTTATAATGAGTACCACTTTACTACTTTCTATAATCAAAAGATAGATTTTCAAAATATAAAAGAAGAGCATGTCTTTAATTTTTTTGAATTTCATATGTATTTCACCTTATTCAAAATACTGTAAACCTGTCTCTTTCCTTCTCTATGATCAGAGTAGAGGTAAATTTTCATGAATGAACTAGAGTCATTTGGAGAGCTTTGGAGAGGACACTGGGCACCTGCTGCCTATGCATGATAGTCACTGTAAAGTATGCTTTATCACGTCAAATTCAAATGCCTCTCCCTGGAAAGGTGACAACACTGTCAATCATTAATTCAAAAAGCCTTTTATTCAACATCTAGAACAAGATATTGTTCTTTGCACTGGAGTGGAAGAGGGCATACAGAGGCATAGTGATGGTAACACTCTACATTGGCCTTCTAACATTTCTTCCTATGTGGTATCAGTTAAAATCGTCATGATGGGGTGGACCAGGCCAAAATATAATCACCTTTTAGGTGGATGAACTGAGACTCAGACAGGTGAAATGATGTGCATGTCTGCATAGCACCATCTGGCTTCAGTCTTAGCAGCCTTATTCCTGATCCTTTAGCCTCTGTTCTTGGAACTCTGTACTTCATCAAAGCAATGGAAGTCATTATGTATGCATGCATGTATGTATTTATTATTGATTGATCAATTGATTGATTTATATTTAGCTGTGGTTGCCTGATGAACTCAGCTTTTCTTCTTAAGGGATACTGTGTCTAAACATCTGAGACCAGTCACCTGGAATTGGATTAGCTCTTCAGCTAGATTATGCTGGCAAATCTGGCTGGTCATTAATACCGTATAAATTAGTTCATAAGAGTATCTTGAGAGCAGGCTGAGAGCGGGTAGGGAAAGAGGGAAGGAGGCCAGGACACCAGAGTGGCAGGTCTATGCAATAATCTCCTAGTAGCTAGTGACAGCATGTGCACCTTGGATTCTGAATTGATCACATTCATTGATTCCCTGGTGTCCAGTCTACTTCAGAAAGAAGTAGAATGTCATCCAGGAAATCCCTTTTCCCTGATTAGTAATTTGTTTAAATAGCAAAAAATGGGCCAATTCTGGTGAGTAAGACAGGAGAGGAAATCATCTGGGAGCATTTTAATAAATGCTTCCTTCATCACACAAAGAACAGGGTGTCCCCTTCTTCTTCTCAACGGCTCTCTGAAGGAAGATAAAACCTGGAACTGCCACAGCCATTTTATGACCAAGGGGAACCAGCCTGAGGTCAACAATCATGGAAGGAACTTGGATATGTGATGACATGGATAAGATGACTGACTCAATAATACTTCGATTCTGAGTTGTTGACTTCCTGCTACATGAGATAATCCATTTCCTCTCAGCTGAAGCCCTTTACCCTTAAGGTTTTTGATATTTGCTGCCAGAAGCTTTCAAACTGATACAAGTTCCCCCCCGAAAAAAAGTAGAGTCATAAGAGGGAAAAGTAGGAAATCTCTGATAATAAAAACTTTTGCTAATTTGTCCTAGCAATAGCCCTACCTGGTAATACATTGCAATATGTATATCAGAACTTCTCAAACATTAATGTAGTCCCTCCTGGGAAGCTTGTTAAAATTCAGATTCTGATTCAGTAACTAGCTCCCAAGCAATGCCGATGTCGCTGGTCCAGAGCACACTTTGAGCAATAGCAACAGTGTAGAGCACAAGGAATTGGATGTTGAAACTGTATGTATCTGATTTAAGCTCTAAGAACCTTCTCATCACATGAAGTTAATATTTTATAAATTATAAATCGCCATATAAAAGCTACCAAGGATGATGATAATGATGATGCTGATGATAAAAAAATGACAACTATATGTGCATACAGGTAATATGGATACTGGGTGATTAAGAGCATGGATTTTAGAATTAGCTAAATAGGTTCTGGCTGTACCTCCACTGGCTGCATGGCCTGAGACCAATTATTTAATGACTTTCTGTTTCAGTTTCCTCATCTGCAATACGGCTGTGTTAATGGTACCAACCTTATAGAGTTCTTCTGGGGCTGGAAAGAGATAATACACATGCAAAGTGCTTAGAGGTATTTGGCAAATAATAAATGTTCTAGTAGTAGTAGCAGTAGTAGCAGTAATAGTAGTAGTAGGAATATCTTACAAATTCATAATATTTTCCTTTGATTATCTTTTTTGTTTTGTGACCAAACTCTTCTCTGCACTGAAACTTTCTCTTGAGTGTTCTCTGCTGCTTCTCCTAAAATGAAACCTGATTTCATCCCTGTAATTCCACTTCTACACACTGATCCCTGAAAGCCAATGTAACGTAACCCAAGTGTCTTACTGTTAGCTGGTTAAGGCCACATACAAATTCTAGGAGATACACAAACAGCTCTTTATTTGGAGTTATGCTGGCATGTTATGACCCGAACTGGGACCACAGAGGGGAAGAGTTCCAGATCTATCCAGCACTCTACATGCAGCCAGTAGAAAAAAGCTCTCCCCCTTGGACTTTTTGTATCATCTTTTCTCCTTCTTCTGCTCTCGCTGTTTTCCTCATCTTCTCTCTCTCTTTACTAAGGTCTTCCCTTTTCTTGAGCTCATCCTCCTCAGAGCTATAGATAGGAAAGAATTTAATTTGTGTTTGTTTGGTTCTGTGTCTAGATGAAGTCTGGCTGGATTCAGCATCCAACCAACAGCCTTTCTCCTTCCCATCCCATTCCCTACCTTTATCTTTGACTACTTTAACCTCCAGGTTGATGAGAAAATTAGAGCTCTATCTTCTAAGTTCCTCAGTTCTGTGACTTTGGGTTTATGAGATTTGGCTTTTCATTTCAATTTAGCTACCCAAAGTTGAATAAAATCGTCACTCAAAGCTGCTCTACTTTTGTGATCTACATCCTAGAACCTCACTCCTCAAAACCGACTCCCTTCTCTGTCACTTTGCTCAACTGCACAACCTCTCAAGGTTTCTTCTCACCTCCTACCCTCCTCAATTTATCAGCTTCCTTCTGGCTTTATTGGACTCTGCAATGAATTCTAACTCAGCTACTTCGGTACTATCATCTCAATCTCTTTAGAACTTCTTGTTGCCTTGCTCTTCAATCATGTTCCTCTGTCAATCCCCAGCCCTGGGTTACAACCATGGTTTTGTTTCTCCACTTCTGGGTTCTGAGATTCACTAGAGAAACTTAAATCACAACCAAACCAAAATACTGATTCAGTATCAACTGAACCTTTGTCAACTCCTTGTCACTTTTTCCACAACATCTGTTTCAAAGATTTTCCCACACTTTTTGGGCTTCCAATCTCATTCTAAGAGCAGTGTTTCTTAAATGTTAATGTACAAACCTATCTCCTGGGAACCTTGTTAAAATGGAATTCCAACAAGTGATCATAAAGTCACTGGTTTAGAAAACACACATTTGAGTAGGAAGTTCTTGGAGTTAAACTCATTATGCTTTCACTAGAACTTGGTCAAAGAAACTATATTCCTTTTGTCTTACATCTTCAATCTCTTTCTTTCCACTATCTCCTTCTCCTATGCCCACAAACATGCTCAGGTCTAGCAAATATAACCTTTTACTAACTCTGCTATTCTGAAAAGCAGCATTTTTCAAAATGTGCTCCATGGAATGTCAATCTTACAAGGTACAGTGTTGCATGGAAAAGATGGATTCTATGGTCAAATACATTTGGAAATGCTAGGTTAAACATAGCTCAAAAGTTTCTTGATGACAGTATTTCCTACATGTATTTTCCCAGACACCTACTCTGGAATTACTTTAGTAAATACTATTCTAGAAACATCATTCCAATTGTCCCTTCCTTTTGAGGCACAACCTTTCCAAACCATAGTTTACATGGATGTCCTCAGGTTTCTCAGCATCTATTGAGCCAGTAAGCCCTTGCCTTTCAGCTTTTGTTCACTATGCAACTGAAACTGCTCCTTCAATCTTGATCTTCGATCTTCAATCTTCAATCTTGTGCTTGCTAGCCCTAATATGTTACTCTTAGGACTTGTAGTGATGCCTCAGCCCTATGGTCCAGCCCTGTCCACCCCATTTATCTTTCCAGCTGCATCTCTTCCTATTCATCTCTGCCCCTCCTACCTCCCCTTATTTAAAAAGATTACAAAAGTACATGCACCATAAACTCTAGGTACTCTCAAGTTCTTGGCAACTTCAAAATAGCAAAGCCTTTCAGTACCTCACATGTTCTTGTTGTCTAGAATTCCCTTCTTCCCAATATCCAACTCAACCACTACATGCTCAAGGAAGCCTTTCTTCAATCCCCCCTGGCAGAATGAATGATTCTATTTCTGAGCTTTCCCAGCACTTAATTTATATCTCTATTCCAGCAGTTATCATGGTGCCTCTCAATTATTTGTTTACATGCATTTTCCTGGTCTAGAGGTAGGAGGGGGGGTGATTCAATATTGTAAAATAGGAACACATTATGAATCTATTTGTGATCATTAATAACCATCATGCCAAAGCTAATGTGTCAATTACAATATGTTAGTACAGGTAGCAATAGTACTCTGCCTCAATTATTACACCTGCACAAATGTGCCTATGCTTTCTCTTTCTCTCTTTTGCTTTCTTCTTAGTTAATATTTAGAAAAGGCTCTATAAAGGTCTTCGGTGTAAGGTCTATTACACCATACAATTTTCCTTTCATGAGACTTCTAGCATGATGCATTGCAAATGTCGACATGCATTTAAACTAGCTGGGTATTTTGTTAAAATGAGGATTCTGATGTAGCAGATCTGGGGTGGGTCCTGAGATTCTGTATTTCTAACAAGCTCCCAGGAGATGTCAATACTGATGATCTGTAAAACATATTGAAACATGTATTTCCATTGCTATGAATTGAATGAGCATTAAGGCCTGGCAGGACATTCATACATGAAAAATTCATATCTCAGGTGAGGTTTGGGTTCAAAAACTAGCCAACACTGCAAATAGTTAAAATTATCTTCAAGAGTATGATGGGAAGGTGCCATGGTGGAGAAGAACACAGTTGTTCTCCATAAGTTCTTTGTGACTTTAGGCTGAGTCTTTAGTGTTTGTGCTGATTGATAATCCAACCTTTTGTCAAGCTTCGGATGAAGGCGTCAGTTTACATGTAGAGGTCATGTTGCACAAAAATAAATGAATGATTTTTAAATAGTAGGTAAATAAATAAATATCTTTAAACACTGGAATATACAATGCTCACCATCCTGAGAAGCACGTGGGAGCCCAGATGGCTGTGTGAAGAGCACCTCTTAACTGCACACCTCATGCCATTCTCAGCCATAGGTTCATTGAGTGGAATGGTGAATAGAACTCACACTTGGTTAATCCCTACACTCCTCTATTTTCCTATTTTTGACTGGATGAACATAGCTAAATATGTATAAATTATAGACATGCAGTTTCAGTGTTCTCATAATATCAATGCCAAACACATGTAAACTTTTTGTGTATTCCTGCCATCCATAGCTTAAGATCAAAAGTTCAGAATTTCTCAGACAACCTGTGAGTCAAGGCTTGCAAAGCAGTGAAATATAATATGGAAAGTCTGTCATAGAATATTAAGTAATGTAATAAACATATTTCTGCTGAAATCCATAAATCTGCCATTTTCAGATGCTAACAATAAGCCAATAGAACAAAGTGGACATGATTTTTCCATAATTTCTTATCTCTTTTATGGACTATTTTCCAGTAAAAGAACAAGATAGCTTTTCAATTTATTGTCACTTGGTTCCTGGTCTCTCCTTAGGGAGATTAGTTGATCATGAGTATTATACAATTCTGAAATATTCGCTTCATCTTTGCAAATAATATTGAAATTGAAAGATTTTATGTCGCTCTAATAGAGCCCAATGAACTTTCCAGGCATGTGATTAAAGATTGGGCAATAATCAATTTTCCTAGAATCTGTTTTTATATTTATCTCTTGCTTTCCCTACTACCTATATCACTCTGCATGGATCAATAGAATTTTTGGAAAAGAAGGTATTCCTAAAATAAAATTCATAATTGACTTCTTTTACCTCCCAATGTCCGAATCAAACTGGACTAACAACCTGCTCTTGATTTCTCTGAGCAAGCTAATCCTGCCTCCTGCCTAAGGGTGCTCTGAGAGACGATTGAAAATTTTAAGATATAAAAACACACTGGAACTATAATAAACAACTCAGCAATGTGCCTTCTAAGGTGGACAGATTCTTGGTAGGCAGCCCTAATTGTTGCAATCGCTTTTAGGTATTCTAATGCACTCAGCTGAATTATGCACCACACTGCTTCTGAATGACACAGCCATTTCTGACTCCATTAATATGGAAGATTTTAGCCAAATGCTCTTAAACGATAGCTTCTCTTTATTTGTAATTTCAGACTCTATTGATTTCCTTCTGTTCCCTTCATTATGATTTCAATTGATTACCTTGGCAACTGCAATAACAATGATTGCACTTGACACTGTCTGAGACTCTTGAGATGGTATTTGAATAGGAATGGTATAATTTGGGGGAAAGTGCCTGCAAGAACCTGTCATTAACAGTACACTTACACTTTACTTTTATTGACTTTCCTCTCTTTTGAGAAGGCCCTTGTCACAGAGTTGGCTGTTAACAGGGCTACAGTAGTAGTTCAGATTTCTGCGGCTCTTGAGAGGGTAAAAGATTCTTATTATTAGAGAGAATGGAGAGGGCTTGCAAATATACACACACACATACACATTATACAACATCTGCGAGTGTGTGTGTGTGTGTGTGCATGTGTAGCTATTGCCCTTTTGCCAGTGTTGCCAGTTCTGTGACTTGCCATTCAGATTAACTTACCAGCTGGGGTGGGCATCTGATGGTGGTTGAACTCTTAGGGGATCAGAGCTCAAATTAGAGACTCCAGCCAAGATTTGATAATGAGTTCTGTACAATGTCTTTATTAGGCTTTTAAGAAAGAAGGAAACAAACAAACCTTCTTTATGTCATTGTCACAGGACAGAATTTAAAATTCAAAGGCTCAACTGTGGATTGCAAGCTGTGAATTTTATGTAAACTCTTAGGTCACCCCTTTAGCTCAGCTGGCCCTTCCTGAAAGCTGATTTCTGTATGAAATTCATGGAGAATATCGGCTGTGCAACACAAGGGCATTTGTGGTCATACTTTCCTAAGTTCCTTTCTTCTAGTGATACTTTAATTAAGTAGCCACCCATTTATCCTTTTGTTAATAGCTCAAGTCTTCTGGGACAACATGTGCTATGTTGCAGGGCTTCACGGAAATTTAAGAACTCTAAGTTTCAGCAATTTTCTTCTCAGAGGCTCATGTTCTGTTCATTCTTTGGAAAAGACATAACACTCTGATTCCCACCAAAATGTTTGCCTTATTTATATGAGATAAAGTGTGATCAGAAGAATCATAAATGAGAACTCAGTAGACATGATTTCTAGGTTTCTCTCTGCCATGGACTATGTGAGCTTCTGTAAGTCAATTTAAATCTCTAGACCTCAGTTTATTCATCTGTAAAACACAGGGATTGGATTCAGTGATGTCTAAGGCCCTTCCTAACTCTTTATTTTCGTAAAATATTTGACAAAGAAACTTGGTGAGCCTGCTTATTACATATAAATGTCAATGAATTTAAATAGCGGAGAAAGTGCCTGGCATAAAATGTGCTTAGTATTTGCAAAAATCTGCAAATTTGAAAGCAAACAAATAAATACCAAAGAGCTTTCTTCAATTTAAGCTATTTTCTTTTTCTCTTCAAAATCATTCATCCTTGCCCTTGCATGTGTTGCTCTGTTGCTTTTGTTGAGCCGAAAGCTAATTAGATTTGATCAACTATTTCCCGTTGATTTGGAAGACACAAGATGCTAGTTCCATCTTCAGTATAATCAGTTTTTAATCTGATATTTCTTAACTTTGCCCCAATGTTGTGTGAGTATAAGTGTGTGAGGATTGGGCAGCGGAAGCCTGTGGCATGACCAACACTATATCAGACATGATAAAATCAGTTTTTTTCAGGGTCATACAACCAGCATCAGCGATTAAGCTGAGACTTAAATGACCCAAATCCTCAAGAGACACTTGAAATGTAAGCCGGTTAGGATCTGATGTGTTGACTGCATGTTGTACTTTCTACTGTGGATTGTGAGACAAGAGAGGAGAGGGAGAGGTACAGGGCACCCTCTTAAGGAAAAGACAAAGGAAGAGGAAAAGGAGAGAAAGCAGATTTTGGGAGAAGACTGATTAAGTCAGATTCTGTTTCGCATTTCCCTTTCTCGGGAGTCTGTCTTTTCTCACAGAGCTGTAGATTCTCATTTGGTTTTG
Organism: Lepilemur ruficaudatus; assembly: GCA_963574885.1. NCBI lineage: Eukaryota > Metazoa > Chordata > Mammalia > Primates > Lepilemuridae > Lepilemur > Lepilemur ruficaudatus. The sequence continues at coordinate 28,514 of CAUYRT010049785.1, forward strand.
ACGTGGCCCATCCCTCATCACTGCCAGAAGCGAAATCAGCATCTTCTGGATGAAAAGTCTTCATGTTTACCGTGCTTAAGAATGTCAATCATTCACCAGCCTCCGTATTCAGACTCACTTGTCGGTTGGTAACAGCTCTGCCAGCAGTCCCAAAAACAGGTCTGGAGTGAACAGTCGATGGATAGCAGCTAACCCACTTGACAATACTGAAGACCCAAGGCAAGGTATAATTTTAATCACAGAAGTCAGATGTGCAAGGAGCTTCCCCTTTCTTTTTAGCAAGCCCTACCCATATTTCATTGTCACTTAACACAACCCTTACACGTGAGGATCTCTGTCGTTTAAGAGAGGGTTGGTGACAACCATTTTATCACGAAACACTGCTAGAAGATTAAGAGAGAAGAAATGAGATTTGGGGCCCAGACTTCTTGACTCTCCACAGCTCTTGGTAATTGTTTCCTTTCTAAACTGAAAGGCCAATTTAAAAATGGAGAAAACTTATAAAACAGGAGTAACTAGATTATGCCAGAAAAGACTTGGTAATGTTATAAGTTTTACAAACAGGTTTCATATACTATATCCATTTAATTGTCACAGGAATACCAAAAAGAAGATATAATTATTACCTTATGTCAATGGGGGAAAGAACTCACAGAATTTAGTATGATTTATGAAAATATTACTAAGCAAAAGTTAGAATGGAATGCAAATATTACATCAAGTCAGAATATTGTTTCCATTATAGCATAGCTTCCTTCTGGAAAACAGAGCTCTGTGTTTTTAAAAAGTCCTCTCTGGGTGATCATGCCAGGGTAGACTGGGATGTGTCTGTGAAGGAGGTGAAGGGCCTTTGGTTTTGGTAAAGAAGTGATTTTTCAACCTCAGAGGTCATAGTTGCTAACAGTAAGGACTATTCTTGGTACAACTTCTGAGACCCTGTAATAAATCCTGAGATCGTTCTCCTCTGCTGGCACGTCCCTGCTGGCATCCTACCCAAAGGCTAATAGATTTGGGAGACTGGCACAGAACTTTGGGATGAGCAGGTTCTCCTTGTGTTGGTGCCCCTTTGCGATGGTTGCTCGCGTTCTCATTCCACTGCCAGGGAATGTGTCCTTTCGTGAGGGCATTTGAAGGAGATGCTTTTTTGTTTAGTGATTTTCTGCACCAGCAGTTTCCTCATTTAGAGATTGAAATGGATATACTTCACCTTGGGAAGTGATGTTCTAGAATCTGTTCCTTTTCTGCGAGCAGCCAGGTGGCAGAGACATTGCAAATATGGGATGAAAGAGGACACAGCTTTTGCTGAGGAGAGAAGAGTCTGTGTGAAGACTGTCAAGTCCAGGGCATGAGTCTGGCCATCCCTTCCCAGAACTGAAATAAAATAACCGACTTTGCTTGCCAGAACAGTGACAGAGAAACACTGTAGAATGTATGGAGTCAGCAATGTGGTTTCTACTAGCATTTTTTTTTTTAGTGCTTGTTAATGGGCATCTTTGATGTTCATAAAAGTGCCACTTGTATGAAAATTTAGTGGGACAATTTAATCCAGGGATCATGATGGATACATTAGTGAAGAGTTTGGCAATCTGGGGACTTAACCAAAAGGGAAAAAACCACATGTGGAGAGGCACATAAAACAGAATTGAAGGCTATTGCAACTCAGGGACCATTGCACTGGGTGACAGTCACTAGGCAGCATGGTGTATACACAACGACAAGCACTCTTCAAGTGCATTGTGCATTAAGCAGCTGTGTTTTGAGGTCAAAAAACCAGAACTATCTCAGCTTAGACATGAGTTGGTTCTGGATTCAAATCCCAACTCTGCTGCGCACAAACTACATGACCTTGGAAGATTCATTTAACCTTGATGAACCACAGCTTCCTCGCCTGTGAAATGATAGTGATAATGGTACTAATTTGGTAGTATATAAAGCACTTCATACATGGCAGTCATCATTGCCACTATTATTCTACTCCAAAAAGACTTTATTTTGGTTTTATTAGCATTACTTTCTATTGTTCACAGTGCTTATTTCTCAGGTCACTTGTCTACATACAATTCCAAAAGGTTAGCCTTTTGCTTTTAGATATGCTATAACAGGATTGGTAATAGAGAAAAGGATCAAGAAATGGCCTCTCTTGATTAGGGATATTGGTAGAAAATCACAAAATGTGCCAGTTTGTAGTTACTTGGTTGGAGAAGTATGATTTGCAACTCAATTGATTGCCCTTGGTTCACTGCCACTCTGGGTTGACTCTCCAGACTCTCAGCTGTCCCAGCAAATATTTCCTGTTCTATAGTACCAGGCGATTGTTCATATAGTATCTCCCATTTTTTAGCCATTGTTGTTTTGAAAAGAAGACTTGGCCAAAAATATACACTGACTATATATGCTCAATCCATCTTATGTGATTTCTTTTTAAATTGTCATTTGTTCCTAGATCTATTTCAGACCAGTCACATTCTTCATTAGTTATTTGCAAAAGCATAGATTTCTAGTCACTGACAGTGGGGTTAAAATTAATGACAATATCAAACAAGTATATATATGGTGCAGTGTTCTAAGCAGTTTAAACATATTAACTTATTAATTCTCAGAGCAGTGGATAGATACTCCATTATTATCTTCAATATACTGATAAATAGTACCACTCTTAGGCCAGGGCAAGAGGGGTTCCTGCCCTGAGCCAAGTTATTTAATCTCACCAGGCCTTTGCTTCCTCATTTTCAAAATCAGAGAGGACATAAATCCCACATGAAGCTATTAGCACAGTACCTGACACATTGAAGGCACCCCATAGATGGGGATCAGATTGATAATGGAAGCAGCATCAGTAATAAAGATAATAATAGAAATAATAATAATGGCAATAGTTAATGTTCACATAGTGTTTACTACACTCCAGGCACTCTGCATTTTCACTTTTTAATCCTGACAAGAAAGTCATCAGGGAGTTCTGTTATTGTTATTATTTCCCTTCTACAAATGTGGAAACAGAGGCACTGGGAAGCTAACTTGCCCAAAGACACTGGATGACAAAGTGACAGAGACAAGATTCTAAACCAGGGATCAGCAAACTTTTTTTGCAAAGACCACATAGTGCATGTTTTAGGCTTTGCTGCCAGTGCAGTGACTCCATTCTGCCCTTGTAGTGTGAAAGCATCTGTCAACAATACAGAAACAAATGAGCATAGCTGTATTCCAATAAAAATTTATTTATGAACACTAATGTTGGCATTTCACATATTTTTACATGTCATAAAATATTCTTCTTCTGACTCGTTTACCAACCACTAGCTTGGAGGCTACACAACAATGGGCGATGGGCTGTGTTTGATGTGCAGGCCATAGTTTACTATTCCCTGTTATTAAAGCCGGGCTTTACTCTGGTCCCCAGCAGGCCTAGTAGGTGCAGAAATTGACCATTGAGGGGAAGAAGGAGGAACCATATGATAGGCAGAAAAATAACCCATTTGTGAGGGAGGAACTCTGGGAAAGAGTGAGGGGACCCAAGGAAAAAAGCCAGAAAGAACCATCATTTCGAAAGCATGTGGAAAGGAACGGAAGAAGTCGGTGTCCGAGAGCCCATGTAAAGCTACTTCTAGATTTTGTGGTGTAGGAAGCTTTGCAGCTATGGTAGCAACACAGCTTAGCCTAACCTTGTACTGCGGGGGCTGAGAGGGGGAAAGGAGGGACAGGAGACAGATTTCAGGCCTGAGTAAGTAGTTTATCAGCAATAAAAAAAAAAAAGACAAGCATAAAGCCTGTGTATTCATTGCTTGTTTTTATTGATGCACTATCAACATAAGCATTCTGCTCACTATCAAAGATACATTTGTGAAGTCCATACGTCGGGAATTAAGTGATGGGTTTATATACTATATGGGGAGGGATTTTTGTTCTCAAACAGCTCATAATTTCAAGAATTTTTCTAAATATCAGGTCTGTAGTAACCTTTTTCTAGTGCAGATTGGAACAAATGTTGAAAATCCTGTTAGAGGGTTCTGTCTTTGTCTGAAATTAAGATCTGGATTAAGTAGAGAAGCTTGATTAATTCCACGGGCAAAATCAAGCCTGTTCTATCTGGTTAAGAGCAGCTGAACTATGGGCCTGGGCTCTCACCTGCCCCCACCCACTTCTTCCTTCTTCAACAACCCACTGGTGACTGATCATTTTAACCATTGTTCTGTCTACGAGAGCAGTCTCTCTTTTCTTTTAAGTTGGAAAAATATAAGGAAAACATCAACGAAAATAATAAAATGGAAAAGAAAGTAAGACACAGCATTTTAAGTCACCTCCATCCACTGAGAAGTTTTCCTTAGATGTGGTTCAGGTTTAGATGTGTAATCAGGGATCAACTTTAGGGATAAACTTCAAACCAGCATCTGGACATTTAGGTGTGCACGTAATGTTCATCCAGAACCATTTTTAATACTGTCTCCTTGCTGAATTTCTCAGAGAAATCCCCACTTCTCAGTTCAGAAAGAGCACATTATATTTCACATACTGCCCTAGAAATCTTTGATAGGAAAAAATCAGCGCTTCTATGGAAAACTGTGCATTATCTAGATCACACCCTTTGGGGCTATGTGATTCTGATTCTAGAGTAGCCGTGTTACAACTTTATAAGCTGTAGGTAGCTGAGAGAAATGCAAAATCGGTCTTGACTATAGACAAGCAAATTCTATCCAGTGGAAGTTCAACTGACTTCTCTCCTCCATTGAGGAAGAGCTAGTTTCGCCCCCATTTGTACCTTCCTTTCACTATTCCTGATCTATAAATGTATGTGTTCTTTGGATTTTCCTTCCAATTTGTAACACCTGACCAGTTCCCTCATTAAGGAGTTAAGTAAAATATTTTACATATGTTTATTTTGTATCTATGCAAGAATCATGTTTTTACCTTTTTTTTGAAAATTGTCTTTTAACACTTTCTTCTAGTGTCCAGATTAGGGATTCACCTCTGGCAAGTACCTTTGTCACCAATGTCACCTACACCTGCCAAGGTGAAGATAAATAGAAAGTGTGTTTGCCTATCTTATTTCTACAGCTTAATTTTATTCCAATAATCATATTAAATTTTGTGTTAACCTGCTTCAGAGCTCTGGGGGGTAGAAAATAATAGCATCTTTCTGGATTGGGGAAATATTTTTAAATAGCCCAAAGGCACAGTGTTCTACATAACAGCATAAAGGCTGCAATTACAGCATTTTGACACCTTTCTTTCTCTATTACCTGCAGCTAATAAGCTTTGCAGAATCAAGGTTGGTTCTTCCCAAACAGCTTAAAATAAAATGTTCCTCTTTTATGTGGTTCTGTCCATCTCTCTTAAAAAAAAAAAGCAGATATTAATAAATATCACAATTGTTTGGGGCTTTAATAGACCAAAATAATTGACTAAAAAACCAAACTTTTAAAAAGTAAAAAAAGTGAAAACTGTATACTTCCATGAGAACATTAGTGCAAAATGTTCTTTCTGCTTGGCTGGCTAGAATGGAGCCTGATGTAGAAAGAGCATAACTCTATTACTGGGTGATGGTTGCTCAGTATAATGCACTCTCTCTTGAAATAGGTTTAAGAAGCTAATGGAATTAGTTGATTATAATTAGGGATGATGGGACTGGCAGACAATGCTAGCACAATACACCGTCTCACTGAGTTAGGCAGACTCTTCTGGACGCTCTTCTGGCCCAGCATTGTGTCCACCTGAGTCTTGGGCTGGGCATCCCAGTCCACAGCATGGTAGCTCATGAGATACATTGTCCCATTTTATTAGGAAATTGAGCCCCCCTCCCTGAATATTCTTGATCAAATAATAAGCATTATGTAACCTGCAATGTGCTCAGAAGTGCTGGCAGAGATATAAAAGTATATGTATATGTATATATAAAAGTACCTGGCCTCATAGAGCCCATAATCTTGTTGGAGAGAAAAAACCAACCAACCTATGGCAATGAGAAAATGATTGTTCATCTGGGATATTGATTTTAAGTACCATAGTCATCGATAGGATAGTAGTGAGGAATTGCCTCAAAAAGAATGTGAAATTTGAGCTAGACTTTGCATAATTTGAAAGCTGGATATTGTAGGTAGAAGATACAGGGTGAGAAAAGGCAGGAGGGCACATATGAAATTTAGGAGGGGATTAGGTAAGACTGGTATGAAGAATGCAGTTTATGGAGTAGTAGAAAGTAAGTTTGGTTTGGAGAGAGAGAGAATGGGGATCTCAGATGACCTGGAGATATGGGCAGAGGAGTCTGGATTTGGCACAAAAGCCAAGCAAGGTCATTTTGGGATTAGGAATGGAAAATAACAGAAAGACAGTGATGATTTACGTGAGGTAGGGTGAAAAGGAAAGTCCATGAAGATAATAAAAAATATGGGCAGTGACTAGGGCCTGCACTGGGGGCAGCATTCCTGGAAAAAAAGAAACCCAGAAAATCCAATATATATTTTAAAGGAAACAACAATAAGACTTTAATTTAATAGAATAAACATGTATTAAATATATCTATGTATAAGGCACTATGACAAGCATTGTAGGAAACCTTAAGATGAGCAAGGCAGTCCTGTGTTTTATGAGTTTAAAGTCTGGAATGTAGGGTATGGACATAACCCCCCAGTACAGTACTGAGCAAGACAGGTCCATAGGTGCTTCTCAAAAAAGTATTACAGCTATGCAAAGGACTAGGTATTTATTTTACCTGTGGTAATTAAGCACAGTTTTGTGAAGCCTCACTAGAACTATAAAAAAATGAAGATTGGAACAAACCAGAAACATCATGGGCATGGCATACTTGAGACATAGAGCCATAATTGGAATTTAGGGTAAAGATTGGTTCAGGGAAGAGGATGAGGGACATCAATACAGCAAGAACTGTGGGAGGCACAAAATTACAGAAGGTTCAAATCTCAAAGAAAATTAGACTTTATCAAGACTCCTTTTATGGGGGAGTCATAAGACTTTTTGCATAAAAATTAATTGATCAAATCTATTCATGATAATGATGACCTTGCTCATGGATCCCAGATGGATTGTGGGAAGAAAGTGGAGAAGAGACTGGTGCTGAGGAGGCCAGTTTGAAGGAGGGTTGACTGAAAACTATGAAAATAGTCACAGTGGAGAAAACAATTTAAGAATCCCTGCAGAAGAAGAATTTTAAAAACCTGCCTATTACTTGGACATAAAATTGAATGGCAAGAAGGTGGTATTCATACAACGAAGATTTCTTATTAGTGCAGTGGGTGAGTGGCAACATCCGTAACTAAAGTAGGGAATATGGAACTAATGCAGATTTGGGAAGTAGGATGACGAATTCTGTCGAGGACGCATTCGTATTAAGTTTAAGGTGCTGATAGGCCATTGTTATGGAAATATCCAAAAGGCAAATAAGATATTTCCTTGGAACCTAGAGGAAAAGCCAAGACTAGGAGGTAGAATGAATTTCATCCACAGAGGGATGTTAATATATTGAATTTCTGGCATTTAATGAGATTATTCCAGAATGAGAATATAGAAGATGTGGGTTAAGGATTAGCTCCTTGCCTGGGAAATTTAAAAAATATACATATTAATTGGCAAAAAAGAGGAGAAACCATTGAAGGAGTTAGACAAAAAGGTAGGAAGAGAATCATGGAAAGTGTTATTATTAAAGCCACCTGTTGAGAAGTTTTCTGGAAAAAGGGGTTGGTTGGTCATACATACTGAGTTAGCCTAATGACCGAGAAATATCATTGAATTTCACATTCAAATAGCCTGTGGTGACTTAGTGGAGTGTAATTTTAGGTAAACTTGTGGGAGTAAAAGTCAAATCGTACCAGGTGACAAAAGAATAGGAAGCAAAGCAGGAAAGTCACTGAGGTTACAATGACCCTTACAAAGAGTTTACCATTGAAAAGGAGAAAGGGGACCATGCTGGCTTGCAGGGGCAAGAGAATTGGCAAGAAGATCTCAGGGCAACTTTATATGAGTAGGGAAAGAAATCAATGGAAAAAGGAGATTGAAGATATAGAGGAGATATGGGAATAATTGATCAAGGAGAAATAGGTAAGGATACTATCAAAGCAAGCTTGAAGTATTAGTCCAAAGGGAAAAAACACTTTTATTTTTCCTCTTAGATAATATTGGCTTACTCTACTTTAATGCTTTAACAAAGTTATTGGACCCTTAGATAAAGTTGTATAAATTGTGTACAGGGAGCTGACAGTGAGTGTCTCAGTTACAAGCTGCCTGTGACCCACAGTTTGAACTCACTCAATCCAGTTTTGTTTTTGCTGCATTGACCTCAATGCCTCAGACTTGGCTCTTATCCCTCAAATACTAGTCAATTGGACAGTCTATTGGACTATATCCTTGGCTTTCAATCTTATTTTAATACCTGGGAACCAACTCTGAGATCACCTTGAACTACATATCCAACAAATTGGAAGATCATTCCCCTTTACCCCCTTGCCCAGCAGAGATCTCCATGAACACACTCCGAGTCCACTTTGTCCTGGAGGAGATTGCAGAGCCTGAGTCAACACTGAAATGCACCGTTTGACAACTGAGGAAATCAAGCATAGCTGGATGACTCTTGGACATAAATCCTCCCAACTCTGAAACATGGAAGTTCTTTTGGGAAAGAGATCTGATTAAAAGAGGAAGAGTTTGTTTTCAGTGCTAAGATTGATGTGACCATAGAACATCCAAGCACGAATGTTGTTTAGAGAGTTGGAAATATGGCCTTGATTCCCAGATAAGAAGCCTCCAGTTTCATCTCTCTTATAGAAATTGGCACTATTATCCACCCCTAAAATAAATTCACACACACACACTCACACCTATACATACATATTCATATGTGCATATATGACTTAAGGGTGGTCTCTCTCTCTTTCTCGGTAAGTAAATGTATATTATCTTTATTTCCATCCACATCTTCCTTAATATTTTATTATTTTATCTGTGTTCATTTCATACATAACCAAATGAGTTTTAGCAAAAGAGTAATTAGCAGAGTGTTAAGTGCTCAGTTAATTTTTTCTGGCAATGATAATGATTTGCTTCCAAAATTATTTTACATAGGCTCAGTCTTCCTCTATATTATTTAAATAAACAAGTCAAGAGGCCCAAACTTCCCACTGAGAGCTGTAATCGATGAATACGGCTTGTATCCAGCCGCTAGCAGGCAGGCTGAGGGAAAGCAGAGCCCCTCTTAAAAGATTGGGGGAAGCTCATAGATTACCTTGTAAGACTCAACTTGTTCATCTCTAGGGGACTGCATTTTAAAATAGCCAAAGCCATAAAACATCCTTGGGCTTTCTTTATTGCCTTCCTTTTCACTTATTGCCATGAGTGTAAGTCATTAGGAAGATTCACTCCACCAAAGGACCATGGAGAATTGACTAAAATGGAGCAAAAGTATGGGGTGAACTGAAGGTTTTCTATTTGTACAAGTGTTGAATTAGTACATCTAAGAGGTCTGTGGAAATGAATAGATTTGACACACTCCTTTAAGGGGGCATCCAGAAAATCCTCTTGACATGGGAACTGCAGATTTGGCCCAGGTTTTCCTGGTAAGGAGTTAGCTTCATGTCAGCTGAATGTAATATAATAAGAACAAAATATGATCTCTGGCTATGCTAGATTTACCAATACCACCAAAGTTCTTCATGTAATACTGACTGGCATGAGCCACTGAGTCCCAAAGAAAACCTTTTTCTCCCCCTCCAAGTAAACATTCTCTGCAGGCCAGGTGTCTCCAATAGTATGGGTTGAGCACTTAGCTTCTGCAATTAAACTGTTTTTACAGTGCCTGTATTCAACACCACTCTGCCCCTCGTCACGTTTTCTTTATTGAAGTATACTTTACATATCATGCCTTTACTCTATTTAAGTGTACAATTAAATGATTTTCAGTGAATTTACCGAGGTGTACAGTTAATCACATT
>CAUYRT010049786.1:0-12805 GCA_963574885.1 Lepilemur ruficaudatus
GCATGGTGGCGCATGCCTGTAGTCCCAGCTACTCGGGAGGCTGAGGCAGGAGGATCGCTTGAGCCCAGGAGTTTGAGGTTGCTGTGAGCTAGGCTGATGCCACGGCACTCTAGCCCAGGCAACAGAGTGAGACTCTGTCTCAAAAGAAATGAAGTAAATCCAACTATCATTTTTCTCTGTCGCTAAAGCTTGACCCTATTATCTTTGACTCCTCTCTTTGTTGCCTGCTACACCCCCCCAGGGAGACAGCAATGGAATCAGGAGAGCTGTGTATAAGCCTGCTTTTTTGGAAGCCACAGCTTCCCTAGGGGGCGTCCTGAAAGACAGTGATAAGTCAAATTCCTCCCAGTGAGCAGAGCTTCAAGAAACCTACATGATCATCAATTTTGTATGGAGGGATATGGATATGGAAAAACTCTCGGGTATTGATGAATGGCCTAGCTGATTGAGGGTCTGGAAGAAGTAAGGTTTGATGACTGGAGACCAGGAGGTCTGGGTAAGGAGGACCATTTAAGTATGACCTGGAAAGATGGGGTATGATATGGACTGATCATGAAGTCTTTCACTGAGCCGATCTTTTATCTCCCTAAATAGGTTATTTAAATAGGAAATTTAAATCTATTCTATAGATGATAGTGATTCTCATCAGAATAACCAATACATATTGAACATGTATATGCTAGGTCCTATGCTAAGGGCTGTATGTGGATTGTTGCATTTAATACTTATAATATCGTTAGAATGTGGGTATTGATTATTAACAATATTTTACAGGAAATTAAAGCTTAATGAACTTAAGTAACTTTCCTAACATTGTGCAAGCTGTTAATAATACAGGACAATAATGCAAGGGGAAGCTTCAAATCAGCTCTGTTTGACTCCAAAACCAATAAGCTTGGTTAAGGAGCTACTGCCAGGTTTCTCCCTGAAGTTACTACATTTTCCTCTGTGAGCAAGGATTTTTGTGGATACTTTAAGACTGTAAATTCCTGAGGCATCATTCTTTCACCTCTGGTTTTAGCATCTGTGTTAGTTTTCTATGGCTAACACATAGTTTTCTATGGCGGCTTAAAACAACAGAAATGTATTGTCTCACAGTTCTGGAGTCTAAGTCTGAAATCCGGAAGTTATTTAGCAGGGATATGCTCCCTCTGGAGGCTCTAGGGGAGAAATTTTCCTTGCCTTTTCCAGTTTCTGGTGGCATTCTTCGGCTTGTGGCCACATCACTCCAATTTCTACTTCTGTCTTCACATTGCCTTCTCCTCTGTATGTCTGTCTTCTCTTTGGTCTTTTATAAGGACACTTGCCATTGCATTTAAGACCTACCCAGGTAATTCAGGATGATCTCATCTCAAGATCCTTAACTTAAAATTACATCTGCAAAGATTATTTTTCCAAATAAGGTAATAATATACATATGTTCTGAAGATTAGAGCATGGACGCATCTTTTTGGGGGCCACCAATCAACTCACTACAGTATCCATTAATGATATTTGCCTAAAGCAATTATTATTATTGTTACCAAATATAGGTGGCCCTGAGTATCCACCAGGGATTGGCTCCAGGACTCCCAGAGGATACCAAAATCCTTGGATGCTCATGTCCCTTATATAAAATAGCATAGTATTTTCATATAACCTACACACATCCTGTCATGTACTTTAATTTCTAAATTACTTATGAGGCCTAATACAATGTAAATGCTATGTAAATAGTTGTTATACTGTACTTTTCACTTGTGTTTTGTTTGTTTGTTTTTTGAGACAAGAGTCTCACTCTATCACCCCGGGTAGAGTGCAGTGGCGTCATCATAGCTCATAGAAATCTCAAATTCTTGGGCCAAAGCAATCCTCCTCTCTCAGCCTCCCAAGTAGCTGGGACTACAGGTATGCACCACCATGCCCAGCTAATGTTTCTATGTTTTGTTTTTTTTTTGAGACAGAGTCTCACTCTGTTGCCCTGGCTGTAGAGTGCCGTGGCATCAGCCTAGCTCATAGCAACCTCAAACTCCTGGGCTCAAGCAATCCTTCTGCCTCAGCCTCCCAAGTAGCTGGGACTACAGGCATGTGCCACCATGCCTGGCAAATTTTTTACATATATTTTTAGTTGTCCAATTAATTTCTTTCTATTTATAGTAGAGACGGGGTCTCGCTCTTGCTCAGGCTGGTCTTGAACTCCTGACCTTGAGCTATCCACCCACCTCAGCCTCCCTCTACGTAGCTTTTAATACTCAGTTCCAGAGACAGTTCCTTAAAAAAAAAAAAAAAAACTTCCCTGGCCACCCTTCTGCACTACCCCAGTGACCCCCAGCCAGCTGTTCCAACTCTGGGCACTGAAGCAGATCTCCTAAGCTTATCTCCCTGCAATGTTGTGTCTCCCCTAACAGATTGCCCACTACTGAAGGGCTGGGATGCTGGCTTAGTGCTTAGTGCACTTATTTTTGAAATGTGCATTGATCCCAAACTGGATACTAACTCAGTAAACAAATGTTTATTAAATACCTACAATGTATATCTATAAAAATTCAACAAATTCAAATTATGGCCTCTTAGAAACACAAATTAAGAAAATAGACACTAGAAAAAAGTTTTCCCTCTCCAAGTAGATGTCATTACCTTTGTATTTCGCATCTCCTCCAGATCTAATTCACTTGTGAGCATCCTCAGAATATCTCCACAAGAGAATCTTTATTCTTAAAGGCAGTGCTGCTTAGTGGTTAAAAGCATGGTCTTTGAAGCAAGACTGCATTCAGGTTTGGTCTCTGCCATTATGTGGCCTTGGGCAAGTTACTTGACTGTCTTATCCTTAGTTTTCTTACATTTAAAATGGCAGTAATAATAGAACCTGCTTTACAGGGTTGTTGTGAGGATTAATATGCCAATAACTATATACTGTACTGGGTCATTACTATCACCCAAGACTTAACACAGTGCCTCCCAAGAACCCTGTGTATTCCCATCTTTCCGATGAGGGGACAATAAGGCTCCAAGATCAATTGCCCAAGGTCACTCTTCTAGTATGTTACAGAGCTGGGATTTAAACAAAGATCTGGTACCAAGTCCATCACTTTGCCAGTTATACTAGAGAAAAATCAACCCAGTGCTCCCAAATGTATAGCAGATTGCCAGTGCTTAAAACCAACTCCCCACACATTAAATTTGCTCTATTCACTTCAACCAGTACCCAAACACAAGTAAATTCCACTTTTTTTTTTTTTGAGACACAGTCTCGCTCTGTTGTCTGGGCTAGAGTGAGTGCCATGGCGTCAGCCTAGCTCACAGCAACCTCAGATTCCTGGGCTCAAGCAATCCTGCTGTCTCAGCCTCCCAAGTAGCTGGGACTACAGGCATGTGCCACCATGCCCAGCTAATTTTTTTTTGTATATATTTTTACTTGGCCAATTAATTTCTATTTTTTTTTTAGTAGAGACGGGGTCTTGCTCTTGCTCAGGCTGGTTTCAAACTCCTAACCTTGAGCAATCCTCCCACCTTGGCCTCCCAGAGTGCTAGGATTACAGGCATGAGCCACTGCACCCGGCCAAACTCCACTTATTTTTATATTAATAATAATAAAAGCTAAAATTATTGAGCTCAATGTTCTCTACCTTATAATAACATGTGCCCTTCATGGTCTTCTTTAATCTGTATGAGGCATGCATTATTATTTTCAGGAAATCGAGGCTCAGAAGGTTTAGTAACCTGCCCAAGGACACAAAGTAGTGTTTAGGCGATACTCTGATTCCAAAGCCAATAAAGGTTCTTAACTTCTCTGCCAGGCACTGAAATTTCCCAGACCAATACAATATCACTAAAAGTAATGATAATAAAATTATAAACCAACTTGTCAAGTCTTTATTTTATTGCCATCAACTCATAAAAGAAAGAACATGTTAACATAAAAACTGTTGAGAAGACATAATCTCAGAATAAAATCATTAAATACATTTAACTTTATGAAAAGTTCCAGATCTTGTTTTCTTTTTTTAACTTTTCTGTGTACACTGGTGGAAGCTTTGTCTTCACCAGTCCCTCTCTGCTACTGGTTATGTCTTGTCCTTCTCTATTTAGTTGCCACCAGCCCCTCCACTTCATCTTTTCTTATCCTTGACTATTTCTCCTATTTGTTCTTTCCTTTAGAGCTAGGATAATTGCCCCAAAGTGCAAGTATGAGAAAGGGGCTTGGTCCAACCTAGGCACTGGCAAAAAGGTAGAGTAGCCAGGGACGTGGGTGGCTGTCCATGTGGAATAAGCAGTCATAAAGGGAGATGCCGTGGTGCACCATGGTATGTGTGGTGGAGTTTAGGGTAAAGAAGGATGAAAAAGGACAGACAAGGGAGCAAAGGGCTTCTCTGACTCTATCTTTTCAACAACCAGACAGACGGGGGGGAGTGGACCAATGGCAAGAAGGCACATCGACAAACCAAAGAATGTTTTCATTGTACTGACAACCATCCACTGGTACTACCTTAGAAGTGAGTCCCTCCAACAGATTTCTTTTGGGCTACCGTTGAGTTTGATTCTCCTAAACTTAATCTGAAAAATAGAAGTCTCATTCAGTTTCATTCTTCATTCAACATTTATTTGGCCCTTACCATGGCCCACATCTTGTGGTCTGCAATCAGGAAAGGTTAGCTTAATAAGATTGTTGCTAGCCAGCTTTCAGAAGCTCCCAGATGGGTGGAAGAGACAAAACATATTTGCTTTATTTTTATTTACGTTTTGTGCATGCATATGAAAATACTCTTATTTAGATGGTTTAAGAAATTCTCTCATTTACTATGATTATATTAATAATAGTATGAAGCCATCTCTCTATGAAAATAATGTTTGCTAATGTGTGTTAAGCACTCCTTGTATGCTATGCACTATGTTAAACACTGTGGTGAATTATCTCATTGAATAAAAATTGCCTGGAACATAGTAGGGGCTCGATAACCAATGGATGGATGAATAAATGAATGAATGATCTGTCACTACAGTTCTATAACATAGTTTCTATTATTAGTAATAGAAACAAAATAATATTACTAATAAATATAAGAACACATTCCATATTATAAATGAGGAAACAGAGGCATAGAACAGTTATGTAACCTATTTAACACCACATGAGCTATAACTTCATGACTTAGTGACATAAAAAATGACAAAGAATAAAAAGTACTGCCCAACTAATAGGGGCCTCCCAGGGTACTTTGGAACTGAGAATAACAAAAGTCACAAAGCAAACAGGTCTGAAACACACTTCCTTGTCATCTCAGAGGCCATGGTTAGAGAGTTACACCCTCAAATCAGAAAGACGCATAGGGGAAAAGGCAATTTTAGAGCTCTGAGGAAGTGCTAGAAGAAGGGAGTGGCATGGCTGACTCTGCATAGGGCAGTAGTGAAAAGCACCTCAAAGAGATGAGGTGCATGCTGGGTTTTGAAGGATGAATAGGAGGTTGCAATACACGCTCAAAACAAACCCTTTTAGTTCACAGGCACATCACAATTTATGAAATCACTAGAGCAAGGGCTGGGCGTGGTTGCTCATACCTGTAATCCTAGCACTCTGGGAGGCCAAGGCGGGCAGATCGCTTGAGCTCAGCAGTTTGAGACCAGCCTGAGCAAGAGCGAGACCCCTTCTCTACTAAAAATAGAAAAATTAGACAGGCATGGTGGTGCATGCCTGTAATCTCAGCTACTCAGGAGGCTGAGGCAGGAGAATCACTTGAGCCCAGGAGGTTGAGTTTGCTGTGGGCTAGGCTGATGCCACAGCACTCTAGCCCAGGCAACAGAGTGACACTCTGTCAAAAAAGAAAAGAAAAGAAGGAAAGGAAAGGAAAGGAAAGGAAAGGAAAGGAAAGGAAAGGAAAGGAAAGGAAAGGAAAGGAAAGGAAAGGAAAAGGAAGGAAGGAAGGAAGGAAGGAAGGAAGGAAGGAAGGAAGGAAGGAAGGAAGGAAGGAAGGAAGGAAGAAAGAAAGAAAGAACTAGAGCAAATTATATTATCTATGTTTGATAGGTAAGTGAAAAAAGTTTCCAATCACGTGGGAGAGTCTGAAATGTACTGGGATCTTTAAATGCATTATTTCACTTGATTCTTCTGCAGTAAGGTACAAATGCTTACTCCAATTCTATAGCAAAAAAACCCTGACATCCAACAGAGTCGTGAAACTTGACCAAGATCACATAGCTAGAAAGTGTGGATTCAAATTTCATTCTGTCAGAATCCAAAATCTCAGCTTGTTACACCATGCCACAAGAGACATGCTCACAGTGAAAAGGATAAGAAATAATGAAATCATGTTCCAGTTCTGAGTGGGAATACTTTAAACTTTTCCCCTTTTAGTATGATGATGGCTGTGAGTTTGTCCTATATGGCTTTTATAATTTGGAAGTATGTTCCAACTATGCCTATCTAGTTAAGAGTTTTTTATCATAAAATGGTGCTGAATTTTGTCAAATGCTTTTTCTGCATCTATTGAGATAATCATATGGTCTTTGTTTTTCCTCTGTTTATGTGATGAATCACATTTATGGATTTACATATGTTGAATCATCCTTGCATCCCTGGGATGAAGCCCACTTGGTCATGGTGGATTATTTTTTTCATGTGCTGCTGAATTTGGTTTGCTAGAATTTTATTAAGGATTTTTTCATCTATATTCATAAGGGATATTGGTCTAAAGTTTTCCTTTTTGTTGTGTCCTTTTCTGGCTTTGGTATAAAGGTGATACTGGCTTCATAGAATGAGTTGGGGAGGATTCCTTCTTTCTCAATGTTACAAAATGATTTCTGCTATATGCTATCAATTCTTCTTTGTAGTTCTGAAAAAAATTTGGCTGCGAAACCTTCTGGTCTGGGACTTCTTTTTGCTGAAAAATTTTTTATTGCTACTTCAATTTTGTTGCTCATAGTAGTCTGTTCAGGACTTCTATTTATTCCTTATTGAGGCTGGGCATGGTGGCTCGTGCCTGTAATCCTAGCATTCTGGAAGGCCAAGGCAAGAGGATTGCTTGAACTCAGGAGTTCAAGACCAGCCTGAGCAAGAGGAAGACCCTGTCGCTACTAAAAATAGAAAAAAATTTTACTACTCAGGAGACTGAAGTAGGAGAATCACTTGAGCCCAGAAGTTTGAGGTTGCTGTGAGCTAGGCTGATGGCCTGGCACTCTAGCCTGGGCAACAGAATGAGACTCTGTCTCAGAAAAAATAACAACAATAATAATAATTAAAAATATTCTTTGTCATAGTTGAAGTGTTCAGAAAAAAACTTTAAAAAAAAGAAAAGAAGAAAAATATTCCTGATTGAGCCTTGGGAGGTTGTGTGTTTCCAGGAATTTGTCTATTTCCTCAATGTTTTTGAGTTTGTATGCATAGAGATTTTTATAGTATGCACAGACGATACAGGGTGCCCACTGTCACTGCTTCTATTCAACATAATGCTGGAAGTCCTAGTCAGACCAATCAGGGAAGAGAAGGAAATTAAGGGTAACCAGATGGGGAAAGAGAAGGTCAAATTATCACTCTTTCCTAATGATATAATCTTATATCTAGAAAACCCCAAAGATTCTACCAAGAGATTACTAGAATTGATAAATAAATTCAGCAAAGTCTCAGGCTACAAAATCAATGTACACAAATCAGTAGCATTCCTATACACCAGCAATAGTCAAGCTGTGAATCAAAGCAAAGTCTCAATAGCTTTCACAATAGCTATAAAGAAAATAAAATATCTAGGAATATATTTAACCATGGAGGTGAAAGATCTCTACAAAGAGAACTATAAATCACTGAGAAAGGAAATTGCAGATGATGTAAACAAATGGAAAAACATATCATGCTCATGGATCAGCAGAATCAGCATTGTTAAACTGTCCATACTATCCAAAGTGATTTAGAGATTCAATGCCATCCCCATCAAAATACCAATGTCATTTTTCACAGATCTAGGAAAAATAATTTTACACTTTGTTTGGAACCAGAAAAGAGCCTGAATAGCCAAAGAACCCTTAAGTAAAAGGAGCAAAATCTGGAGACATCACTTTATCAGACTTTAAGCCATACTACAAAGGTACAATAACCAAAACATCATGGTATTGGCACAAAAATACAGACATAGCCCAATGAAACAGAACAGAGAAACCAGATATAAATCTATTCACATATTGCCATCTGATCTTTGACAAAGTAAACAGCAATATACACTGTGGAAAAGAATCCCTATTCAATAAATGGTAGCCATGTGTAGAAGATTGAAACAGGATCCATATCTCTCACCACTCACAAAAATTAATTCAAGATGGATAAAGGACTTAAATGTAAGACATGAAAACATAAGAATTCTAGAAGAAAATGTTGGACAAACTTTTCTAGACATCAGCGTGGGGAAAGAATTTATGAAGAAGACCCCAAGGGCAATCACAACAATAGCAAAAGAAATAAATGGGACTTGATTAAATCAAAAAGCTTCTACACAGCAAAGGAAACAATCAAAAGAGCAAATAGACAACCTACAGAATGGGAAAAAATATTCACATGCTATACATCTGATAAAGGGCTAATAACCAGAATCTACAAAGAACTCAAGCAAATCAGCAAGAAAAAAAATCAAACAGCCCCATTAAAAAGTGGGCAAAAGACATGAACAGAAGCTTTTCAAAAGAAGATGGACTAATGGCCTATAAACATATGAAAAAATGCTCAAAAGCACTAATCAGAGAAATGCAAATCAAAACAATAATGAGATATCACCCAACCCCAATGAGAATGGCTTTTATCAAAAAGTCCCAAAACGATAGATGCTGGCATGGATGCGGAGAGATAGGAACAGTTATACACTGTTGGTGGGACTATAAACCAGTGCAGCCTCTACAGAAAATAGTATGGAGATTCTTCAAGGAACTGAAAGTAGACCCACCATTTGATTCAGCAATCCCACTACTGGGTATTTACTCAAAGGAAAAAAAATCATTTTATCAAAAAGACACCTGCACTTGAATGTTTATTGAAGCACAATTCACAATTGAAAAGACAAAGAATCAACCAAGTGACCATCAATACATGAGTGGATTAATAAAATGTGATATATGTATAACATGGAGTACTACTCGGCCATAAAAAATAAATTAATACATTTTGCAAAAATCTGGATGGAACTGGAGACCATTCTCCTAAGTAAAATACCTAAAGAATGGAAAAATAATTACCACATGTACTCACTTTTAAATTGGAACTAACTGATGAACCCTTACGTGCACAGCTGAAAGTAAAACTCAATAGAAATCATGCAGGTGGGAAGGGGGAAGTGGGAATGGGTGAAATCACATCTATCTACAAATGCTATCTGGGTGATGGGCACACTTATAACTTCGACTCAAGCAGTACAAAAGCAATTCATGTAATCAAAACATTTGTACCTCCATAATTCTCTGAAATTAAAAAAAAAAAAGTAATAGAGCCAGAATTAGAACACAGGGCTTTTGACTTCTAGTCACTCTTTCCATCACACCAGTTTTAATTTCCACAGCAGAGTCAGGCCACACCTCAAAGTGATGCTAGATGTAGTAGCAGCAATTGCTCTAGCACTGATGACTTCCCATTGCCTGATCCAGAGGATCCAGAGGTGATCAGGATCCAGAGGTTATCAGGCCCCAAAGAATTATCTAAGATGACATGACTGACAAATCCCCTTGCCAACTGTCTCCAGAACATACCACTCTGTGGTGTTCATACTATGTGGTACATGACACTGGAAATCACCATCACAGTAATTTTGAATGGTCTGCATTTTGAACAGTGTGCTTTTAAGACTCTTAGTAAATGCAACCATCTCCTTAATTCCTTGTGATTAATAAACCTATTCACAGTGAACCTCATATTCAATGGGTCATACCTAACAAATCCAATTATTAAAAGAAGGCAGGAAAAAAAAAAAAAAGAAGGCAGTACACAATTGCTTAAAGAATAAATAACTCTCTAGGAAAAGTAGAAGCAGTCAGGCTCAGTGTCTTGTACCTATAATCCCAGCACCTCAGGAGGCTGAAGTGGGAGGATCGCTTGAGGCTAGGAGTTTGAGACCAGCCTGGATAATATAACAAGACCCTGTCTCTACAAAAAATTTTATTTTGATTTTCATTGATTTATTTTTTTGAGACAGAATTTCACTCTCTTGCCCTGGCTAGAGTGCAGTGGCACAGTCTAGTTCACTGCAACCTCAAACTCCCGGACTCAAGTTATCATTCTTCCTCAGCCTCCTGAGTAGCTGGGACTACAAGTGCAAGCCACCGAGCCCGACTAATTCTTTCCTATGCTTAGTAGAGACAAGGTCTGGCTCTTGCTCAGGCTGGTCTTGAACTCGTGAGCTCAAGCAGTCCTCCTGCCTCAGCCTCCCAGAGTGCTAGGATTACAGGTATAAGCCACTACACCTGATCTCTACAAAAAAAAAAAAATTTAAAAATTAGCTAGGCATGGTGTCAAGTGCCTGTAGTCCCAGATACTTGAGAGGCTGAGTCAAGAGGATTCCATGAGCCCAGGAGTTTGAAGCTGCAGTGACCTATGATTGTGCCACTACACTCCAATCTGTGTGACAGAGTAAGACATGGTCTCAAAATAAATAAATAAATAAATAAATAAATAAATAAATAAATAAATAAAATAAAATAAAATAAAACAAAAAGCAAAAACAAAGAAAACACAGGTTTCCAAAATCCCCAAAATTGGTAGTCATGTTTCATGTAACTATCACGTAAAAGAATATTTAACCTAGATGTTCTGTTTCAGTGAGTTCTTCTACTGACACATTAGCATGATAGGTATTCGAGGGGTTTTTTTGGTGTGTGTGTGTGCATGTCTTTTATGCCCAATCTACGTTGACCCTATTTGGCTTGCAGTCAACGTAAGCAGCATCTGACCTACTGAAGTTAATTCCCCAGAACAATGGAATTGAGTTAGCAAAGTCTCATCCTATTACCTTTTGATAACAAATTAATTCTTCTTTCTCTCTCACACACACAGTGAGTCCCTGATATTTTTAACTATTGGCGTTGCTAGTGAAAAGGAATGGATTAAAAATGCAATCAAATGCATATCCTAAAACTCTTGGTGGTTTAAGGGCATTTGACTTCTTTTCACTAAACATTTCCCTTTCCCTGCTAACTAACTTAAAAGGATAAAATGTGTACAAGGGGACATGGGCAGGATTTGATCTTTAAATTCAGGGGCTGGCTTACTAATTCACTCAGTTTTATTATTAGATTCCAAAAGGCATTTATGAACAGAAAGCTGATAACAGTTTTAAAAACTATTCTTGAAAAATCTCCTATGATATATTAGTAAATAGAAAACAGTTAAGAAACAGTATTCATCATACCACCACAATTTTGTTTAAAGAAATAAAACACACACACACACACACACACACAAAAGAATGTACATACACACACTTGTAAATGCACACACAGGTTAAAGGATTAGGAGAAAATACACCAAAAGGTTGGCAGTAGTTCTTTCTGGATATTGACAGTAGGAGTAATTTTTCGTTCTTTCTTTTTTGCATTGATCTACTTCATAATTTTTCTACTGTTGACAAGTATTTATATTTTAATAAGAAAAATCCACTGTGTTATTTTTTTAACAAAGTTTTAATGCTATTTTGTTTTTGCTAAGGGATTCCAGATCCCTTCTCCAACCCTGTGCATCTAGGTGACTACCCCTTCCCACCCCTGCAATAAAGACTGAAGATTTATTCTACTGAAAGAGTAAAACAGAGAATCACCAGTCTGGGGAGGCCACGGACAGCTGAGGACGGAAACACTGTACTGAGTCAAAGGGTGACTGAGTGAAGAGGCTAAGATTCCTCCCCCCACACATTCACCCACACACTGGTATATGCATTGCCAACCCTCTCTCTACACTCAGCTCCTACCACACCTTCAACCTCTAACAGACAAATGGAAGCATCTTCTCTAATAATGCAAGAGAAAAAAAACCTAAAGATTTTTTTAGGGAAACTCTGACTCCAGAGTTTCTCCAACTTAAAAGTTCACATGGTCCCACAGTGAATCTCAATGTATAAACCTCAACCTCCTAGATACCAGTAGACAGCTGAGACTGACAGACTGCAAAGAAAAGCCTCTAACATTAAAACAGTGACTGAAACAAATGGACATATAAAAACAACTTGAATGAAACATAGATTATATAATGAAAAGAAAGCAAAAAATATTTAATACTATCAGATAAAATATTGCAATTATGGAACCAGGACAAAATGTTGCATTTTACTGAATATTTAGAAAACAAAAATAAATTATTGGATATCAAAAATATGAAAAAACACTATAGAGTGTGGGAAGATAAAACTATTCCTGAAAGTAAAGCAAAAATACAAAGAGTTAGAAAATAGGAAAAAAAAGATACAATTAGAAGACAACTCTGCAGATATAATACCCAAAGAATATGAGTTCAAAAAAAACCCAAATGAAATGGAAGATATAAATTTACAATTAAATAATTTTAAAATTGTAGTACAGAGGACATGAGTTTTCAAATTTAAAAGAACTACTGATGACTGGGCGTGGTGGCTCATGCCTGTAATCCTAGCACTTTGGGAGGCTGAGGCAAGCAGATTGCTCAAGGTCAGGAGTTTGAAACCAGCCTGAGCAAGAGCCAGACCCCGTCTCTACTAAAAATAGAAAGAAATTAATTGGACAACTAAAAATATATAGAAAAAATTAGCCGGGCATGGTGGCGCATGCCTGTAGTCCCAGCTACTTGGGAGGCTGAGGCAGAAGGATTGCTTGAGCCCAGGAGTTTGAGGTTGCTGTG
>CAUYRT010049787.1:0-56198 GCA_963574885.1 Lepilemur ruficaudatus
AGCCGGTGGAGGGGTGAGCCTTAAGATTTTATTTTAGTTCACAAGCCCCTGCTTTGATATGACCCACCTTTTCGGTCCAAACCTTGCACAGGGCTCATGAGCCTGCTGGGGAGGATGGATTTGGCAGCAGAGAACTTTCCCACAGGTCTGCAGCAGTGAGGACAGGCGGAGGAAGGGCAGAGGTTCAAGGTCCAGACCCCATTGCAGGGCGATGAGCAGACGCTGTGAGTGTAACTACCTGGACGAGGGTGAGACGGGATTGGGGGAGGTTGATGGGGGAGAAAAGAAAAGAAAAGAAAAAGTGTCAGATGGCCCCAAATCCTCTGGCCCATCTGCTAGGGGTTGGTGGCCCAGAACTTCCCAGCCCAGCCTCTGCATCAAGGAATCACTCTCCCATCCGCCCAGAGAGCCAATTCCTCTGCGGATTCTTCCTGGAGCCCCACCCTGAAGCCCTCAGCAATTTATTGGGGTTTTGTTAAACACAATTAAACTGTGTTTAAGAGACAGTCTGTCACTCTTTCGCCCAGGCTGGAGTGCAGAGGTGTGATCCTGACTCGCTGCAGCCTCAAACACCTGGGCTCAAGCGATCCTCCTGCCTCAGCCTCCTGAGCAGCTGGGACTACAGGTGTGCACCACAACCCCTGGCTAGCTTTTTTATTTTATGTAAAGTTGGGGTCTCGCTGTTACTCAGGCTGGTCTCAAACTCCTGACCTCAAGTGAACTTCCCACCTCGGGGGTATGAGCCACCGCGCCTGGCCCAGCTGGGCCTTTAATAGCCTCCACCATTTCTATAAGTGCCGACCAATGTCTTTGGCTGTGGTACCTATGTGTCGGAGACAGACACAGAGAAAAGGGACCCCTTACAGAGAACTGGCCAACGGGCACCGGCTGCTCTAGTAAACGAAGGGCCCCAACTCTGAACTGTCCTGATGGAATTGGGAAGATCGTGGGCCCATCCACCGGCAAACCCAGATGGCTCCCACGGAACAGCGTCGAGGCCGTCAGCACTGGAGAGCGGGAACAAGTCTCCCTCCCAGAGGACCTCAGCTGACCTCCCACTGCTCTGGGCAGAGGCAGCTCTAAGGGGAAGCTCCTGAGAATCAGGCCCAAGGCTACAAGGAACCATTGCTATCTAGAAATTTTGTTTTCTTTTTCTTCAAAAGCACCTGTCCCCACAGGGAGTGTGGGAACAGCTCACGTAGTTTTGTTTTTTATTGTTTTAGAAACAACGTCTTACTCTCTTGCCCAGGCTGGCGTGCAGTGGTGCGATCACAGCTCACTGCAGCCTCCAACTCTTGGGTTCAAGAACTCCCCCCCACAGCTCATCCTCTTGTGTATCTGGGATACAGGTGCCCCCACTGTGCCCAGCTAATATATTTTGTAAAATTTTTTATGGAGATGGGGTCTTACTGTGTTGCCCAGGCTGGTCCCAAACTCCTGGGTTCAATTGATCCTCCTGCCTCAGTTTCCCAAAGTGCTGGGATTGCAGGTGTGAGCACCACGCCCGTCCACGCTCTGTAGTTTCGAGCTTCAGGGGAATGAGGGTCCCAGGGGGTGGGTGAGGGCAGGAAGGGCAGGGAGCAGTGTTCACCTGTTTGGGACTTGGGGCGCCCCTACATCTCTGGTCCCACCTGGGCAGTGCTGGGGTGCGGGGCTGCAAGCCAAGCTCGCCTAACCAGGGGGGGTGTCAGTAAGAGAGGAGAGTTCCCTGAGAGCCAGGCTGGGCTCTCTAGCACCCAGATTTGGACCCTTTGGTCCCCTGCCTGAATGCTGAGTGCAGCGAGAACGTCACTGGCCAAGCAGGGCCCTCACCCTCATCCACGGCCCGGTTTCCCAGGATGAAAATCGATGAGATTGCGGGTTTCTGCCTTAGAGCACACAGGCCCCGTTATTATCTTACACAAAGCCGGGCCAGCCTCCCACAGAGCTTTCAACATGGCTTAGTGTCAATATTGGGGCTTTATAGTCACCCCGGGAAACCTATCTTTGAACGAATAATAGATTGCATTCTCTAGAACACGTGGGGCGCTAAACCGCTTTTGACAGCCAACATGCTCATGGAAACGGCTGTTTTAGTGGCAGGAAGAGACAGTGCAGCACGGCCACGCCCGGTGCTTCATCGAGCTTACGAGAGTTCTGTATGCCGCCTCCCCAGCCTGCAGCCCTCGGCTCTGACTGTCCCTATAATTGCTCCTTGGACCAAGTACAACAATGACACCTCTGGGGTCTGTCACCTCGAAACCCAAGTGCAAGGGCAGAGAGCCACTCTGGAGTGAGGGAACAGCACTGCAGACTGAGAGGACCCAGGCTCCTGTGGGTATGTGGGTGCCTCAGAAGCTTGGTGCAGGTGCAGGCAGGAGCCCCCACCCTCCCAGGTACATGCAGGGAGCAGGAGCAGACAGGAGCCCTTACCCTCCCAAGTGTATACAGGGTGTAGACAAGAGCCCCATCCTCCCAGGTGCATGCAGGGTGTAGACAGGAGCCCCACCCTCCCAGGTGCATGCAGGGAATGGGAGGCCCCAAGTCGCAGAGACGTGGCTCCAACACCAGGGACGGCCCAGAAGGCACCTGACAGGGCCCACTGTCAGGTGACTTAAAACAATAACCCAGCAAGAAGGTGCTACCCTGAGACCTGCTTGTGTATTTATTCAGTTCAATACCCACAGCCAGCCCCAAGTAGGAGCGATGGTCGTGCTCACTGCACAAATGAGGCAAGAGGGGGTTTTCCCAGGGCACCTGGGGCGGGCGTCCGGGCTGTGGCTGCCCGGCGGGTGTGCAAGGGTTGGATGGCGGGGAGAAGGGAGGAGGTGAGGAGATGCTTCTTTGGGGGGGCTTGCTAATGCCCCACCTCAAGGGGAGGAGGTGAGGGGCAAGGGCCGCCTTGGGATCTGTCTGTGTGCCCTGCTGTCTGGAGGAGGCACCGGTGGCAGGGGAGAAGAGGGCAGGTCACGGGAAGGGCTGCAGGCCCCACCTGAGGGGTCACAGCAGGAACACGGGAGCTAGGTGGGACCCCTGCGTCTCCACCCATGGAGATAGGACCAGGCTCTCAGAGGCGGGGGAGGCCTGGGCAGAGCCCTGACGTGTGGACACACAAACACATATGATTGATTTGCCCGGGAATTCCACAATAACATGCATCTCGGGTGGTATCTGGCTTTGCCAGAACATTCTGGCGGTTGGTTGTCATCCCACGGAGGACGGTGTACTCAGGCACCGCCTGCACCCACGGCCACAGCCACGGGGCTCCCATGTCCCGGGAGGACTCCAGCCCCGACAGCGTGTTCCAGCGCAGGCGTCAAAGCACGTGTTCTGTGCTGATAAGATTAACCCTGTCTTCTTACGATGGGTCATTAAACTGATTTTTTTGAACTGATAGGTACAGGTAGGGAGTGTCTGTGACCCTCGTTTCAGGAAAGTGAGAGGTGCCATGGGACTCGGGTCATGATGGCAGCCACCGAGCCTGGCAAGTCTGGGACCAGTAAGACTCCACAAGGGTTCTCAGGTCCTGGTGGGAAGAGAGGTGACATGGCTGGACTCTGAGCACATTCGTTCCCGAGGAGCAGGCCCGCGGAAGGTGCCCTGGAGGCCACGCGTGGCTCCTGCTGGCCAAACTCTTCAGCCCTCAGCATCAGAAGGAAGAAACGTCTGTTAGGAGACGGGGACCTCAATGGAGAACAAAGAAGTGACACTAGACTTTTCTCCTCCAGGCTGGGCACAGGGCTCACCCTGTCATCCCAGCTCTCTGGGAAGCCAAGGTGGTGAGGATCGCTTGAGGCCAGGAGTTTGATGCCAGCCTGGCCAACATAGCAAGACCCCATCTCTACAAAATATTTAAAAGAAATTAGCTGGGCCTGGTGGTTCACCCCTCTAGCCCCAGCTGCTCAGGAGGCCGAGGCAAGAGGGTCGCTTGAGCCCAGTTGTGAGCTATGGTCGCACCTCTGCACTCCAGCTTGGGTGACAGAGAGAGACCCTGTCTCAGAGAAGAGCAGCAGAGAGCAGGTTATGCGTCTTCCCTGTTAGAGGTGAAGTAAACCCCAGGCTGGCGGGGTTAGGTCAATGGTAAGGATGATGTGTTTGGAGAGATGAGCTCCAATCCCTGAGGCGGGATCCTGGCTAACGTCTCCCGTGGGCTGTTGGCGAGTGTCCATCAACTCTGTCCACGGAGCTGTGGGCTGGGCTGGGGAGTGATGGATTTCCCGTTTTCCATGTTGTTTTTGCGACTCTGGACGTTATTCTACTTGGAACCCACAAGTCCACTGGTCTGCTCAGCAGAGAGCAGGTGACCTGAGTCACATGGCGTCACAGACGTTTGGCACCCACCAGGATGAAGAGGGAAGCATGAGAGAAATGAGAGTTTCTTTCCTAATTCCTTTGAAAATTCGTCTATCAATATAGACATCTGCAATTTTATTTCCCGGAAAGGCAGAGCAGTGGAATGAAACCAACGGTGTTTGCAGGTTGGGTACGCAGTGCAGGGGACAGGGTGGAGCTCTGATGATTTCTTGGGGCGGCTGGAGAGCCACTCAGAAAAGGACACGCTGTGACCTCTCGCTCACACCCTGGACCGGAATAACCCCACAGGCCCAGAGGTCTGAGTGTGAGAACAGAAACAGGTGGGTTTGGGCTGAAAGCGGCGGGAGAGGGTGGGACTCGGGGGACAGGGAGACTCTTTGTGACGTCACTTCAAAATGAGCAACCGGCAAACTTTGCCTCTTAGGATGAAGGGCTCCCAGTTGGAATCCCAGCGAATCACTCTGCGGAGACTGGAAAACGGGTTCTAGATATTGTGTGGGGAGGGGACAGACCAGGGTAACCGGCACCAAGTTGAAGAGCAAAGTCACAGAAGCATGACCTGGGCACGGTGGTGCTCACCGACAGCTCTGTGACCTGGGCACGGTGGTGCTCACCGACAGAAGCATGACCTGGGCACGGTGGTGCTCACCGACAGCCGTGCGACCTGGGAAGTCTCCAGCACCAGCACAGCCTTCAGGCACCTTCCATGTTTTAACTGGTCCTGTCAACAACATTGCGAGCTGGGCACAGTGGCACCTGTTGACCGACGGGTAAAGTGGGGCACAGGCAGTGGACACCTGGCCTGGGCGTGGCAGAGCCTGAGTGTTCAACCGCGGCCATCTGGTGAGTGCTGCCCTCACCGTCCTCCTTGTTCCCTCCCAAAACAACCAGAGTGCCTGACAAAGTGAGGTGGCCACCGGCTGCTGGCAGTGCCTGAGGAGAGCAGGTCTGGGGGACCCGGGTGTCTGCACAGGTGCTGGAGTGAACTCAGGTGGCACCAGCATCTAGTCAGCTGTCCCCGGGCAATGTAGCCACAGTGATTTCTTTTTCTCTCTAAGCTTTTAAAATGACCATTTTGTAGCATGATAGAACTTTTTAGAATTTCAGGTACAGTTTCTCTGTGTGAAAAGGACTTAGAGGTATCAGAATGTTTAACAGCAGAGGGGCCAGCATACTGTCTTTGAACACACACGCTGCAGCTACCCAAACACTGACCTTTGATTCTGAACCTGGCGTGGGCTTGGCCGGGCCGGGCAGGACGGGCCGGCGGGAGTGTGCGGGGCTGTTGCAAGGCACAGCTTAGCGGGGGCGTCTCTGTCCACTAATGCCGGGTAAATATGCTCCCGTCCACGTTTTCATCAAATTAGTGTTCTGTCCGATGGAACCCTTCATCTGTATGCAAATAATTTTAAGGGAAGAGGAGCTTAGCTCTCAGAGTAAGAAAATTATTTAAATTCTATGTAAATAGATTCAAGTGCTCGATACGTTCAATACTGGTGTGACCTGTGAGGTTCAGTTATGTAAATGGAATCTTTGCACTTAGAAGAGTGATTTTTTTATAGAGTTTGCCCACTTTCTTTCCCAGCCGTTCACCCGCTCAGCATCTGGACCTGGGTCCTCGGAGGACGTCCGCGGCTGGTGTCCCTCCAGGGCAGGTGGCACCACCGAGGGGGCGGGCTGCAGCCTGCGGGGGCTTCTCGTGTCCTGAGGGGCCCCCCTGATGCAGTCAAGCCCTTTGAGACAGGCGGCGGGCGCCTGGCGGGCAGAGGAGTGTCCGTGGCCTCAGTCAGACGCAAGTGTGGTCTGAGCATCCGAGAGCCAGGTGCGGCTATGACGTTCCACCCATGGATTCTGAAACCTGTAACCGACCGTGTTGTCTTTCCAGCGTGGCCTGCACCTCGCGAAGGCCTGAGAACGTGAGCACCGACCACCTGGCCCTGAGAGGGGACTGCCCAGCACTGGCCCCCTGGCTGCTCCAAGGCTCTCAGCCTGGGCAGTGGGCTCGCTGGGACCGACCTCTGGCGCACCCTGGCCCGCACCACAGCGCAGCCTGCACTGGCGGGTGCAGTGGGGCACCCACGTGTCCGAGGGCTGCTGGGTGCCCCCCAGCCTGCACCCCACCCTCCTCGGTGTGGACAGGGCTCCAGTGCCGGGATGTGCGAGGGACGGGCTGTGGTGGACTCTGCTGTGGTCAAAGGCAGGGCCAGCATGGTGCAGGGCTGCCTCCCAGCTGGCTCCCACTGGCCTCTGAGCCTGTTCCCTGGGGGCCTTCACAAGCGTCCCCGCGTCCCCCTATCCATGCAGCCTCTGCTGGGCCAGGTGGCTGTGGGCG
This sequence comes from Lepilemur ruficaudatus, assembly GCA_963574885.1. Classification (NCBI taxonomy): domain Eukaryota; kingdom Metazoa; phylum Chordata; class Mammalia; order Primates; family Lepilemuridae; genus Lepilemur; species Lepilemur ruficaudatus. The sequence goes on from CAUYRT010049787.1 coordinate 6,626, forward strand.
CCAGGTCACAAAGCCAGAGTGGCTGCTGTTGCCACCGAGAACCCTCCATGATACAGCTGCTAGCACCTGCATGTTGGGGTATTGCACCCAACTTGAAAGTCTGAATTTCTGTTTTCTCAGAAAGAGGAAACGCAAGAGAAAATCGGGTGTGGAAAGTGAGATGTAGGCGCCTGGGCTTGCATTTCCATGAGATTTAATTCTCTGGAGTCGTCTGCACTCCGCAGCCAGGCATACTTCCTCCTGTCTTCTCTCCTTTCTGTCCCCGTCCCCCGGCCAGCCTGTGCCTTTGATCCTGCTGGGGAGACTTGGTGTACGTCAGGACGTCCTACTTGGGCAGCCGGGAGACTGCACCAGGCTCTCGCCTCCGCTCACCCCATCCCGCCCTCCTGTTTGCACTGGACGCTGCCACGTGGGGAGAAGCTGGTCTGAGCCTGCCCCGTCCCGCTCCCCTCAGACGCCCCTGTCATTGCCCTGGCCTGGGCCTCACCCCTCCCCAGCTCAGGGCAGAGGGGGCCAGCCAGGACCAAGTCCTGAGTCCTAGGAAACCCCTAGTCCTGCACAGACCAGGAAGGTTGGTCACCATGCCTGGGGGTCACCCTGCCCGGGATGGTCATTCTGCCTGGGGAGGGGTCACCTGCCTGGGGGACCACCTGGGTCTTTGGCCCTGGCCTCACTTTCCATGGCTGCAAAGTTCTCTGTCTCTCACACCCTGAAGTGCTCTGCACACGGCAGGGTGTGCCCCTTGCTGTGAGGTGTGGGCACTCCGGCGTTTTCTATCCGTGGTGGTGGCAGGTGCGGGGGTCTCACCCTGGGCTGCATGGACCCTCTGAGAGCTGCGGGTCAGACCCTGGCCCAGCCCTGGCCATGAAGCATTGGGGGTGCAGGGGAGGCCGGGGGAGCTGGCAGCGCCGGGTTGCTAACGAACCGCGTCTCAGAAAAGGCGCCGCTCTCCTGCGGTCGGTGATCAGGAAGCAGGTGAGGCTGTGACCTTTGGGCCGGTCAGATGAGTCTGCAGAGATTAGAGGAGGATTGTGGAGCAAAAAACAAAAAAAGCTAAACACAGAGGAGTCCGTTTACCCTTTAAGTCACATACTCCACCCTTGCCGAGCCTTTATTAAAATGCTTCTCTCAAAGGAAATGTTGCCCAGCGTTTCCAGCTTTGGCGCCCAGACGTCGCATCTAAAGGTCACTCGGCACAGGGCACAGATCGTGGCGAAGTGCCGCGTGGCAGGGCTGCGGCTCCCCCGGTCTCGGCACGCGGGAGGGTAGCAGAGGACCCTTGTGCAGACGTTTGAGAATTAGTGTGTTTCCTTTGTGCTAGCGAGCCAACCTCCCCTTGGAGAACAAATGCCATGTGTGGCATTCCCACGTCTAGCTCCACAGGGGAGTTTGAGATTGGAGCAGATGGCAGACTCGCACACGTGACACAGGACCTGCCCGACCCACCCACCTGCCCGCCCACCCTCTAACTGCCCACCCACCCACCTGCCTGCCCACCCTCTAACTGCCCGCCCACCCACATACCCATCCACCCATCATCAACTCATCTCCCCATCCAGCCATCTGCCCACCCATCCAGCTCTTCATCTACCCACCCACACATCCACACATCCACCCACCCATCCGCCCATCATCAATTCATCTACTCACCCCTCCTTCCCTCTCCCTCCCTTTTCCTCTCCCTCCTCGTGTCCACCCACCCATCCATCCATCCATCCATCTGTAAACGTGTGTTAAGTGCCGCTGTCCACCACGTCCCAGGCCTGTTCATGACACTGGCAGAAGTAAACGAGACCAGCTCAGTTCCTGGTCCCAGCCTCACTGGGAAGAGTCAGCAAGACACCTGCTGAGGCCCGGGGGATGGGGCTCAGGGAGCACTGACAGAGGCCAGGCCCTAGAGGCTGGGGTGGAGCGGACATCCCAAGGGGATGTCCACAGGAAGCCAGAGTGGCCGCAGGAGCCAGAGGGCGAAGGCTGGAAGTGGGTGGTGGAGCGGGAGGGAGACTGTTCCAGGCAGAGGGAGCACGGGGAGGTCCCAGGGTGGGAAGGAGAGTGCAGGGCCTGGAGTGGGGCCTCAAGGCCCTGAGTCCCCATCCGGGTGGGTCTGCTCTCTCACACCTGGGAAGCCTACTGCCTACCCGCCCCTGTGGCTGGCGGTGCTTGGAGTGCCTCAGTTCCCAGACGCATCACCCAATCTCTGCAGCAGAGCTCACATGGCCCTCCCCTCCCTGTGTCTCCCAGTGTGTCTCCTCCTTCTGTGGACCCTGTCTTATTGGATTTGGGGTCCCCCTACTCCAGTGTGACCTCATCTTAGCTACTGGCACCTGCAATGACCCTGTTTTCAATAAGGTCAGGTTCACAGGTGCTGGGTTGGGACTTCAACATGCCCTTTGGAGGGCAGAGTTCAACCCACCACCCCACCCCACCGGCCAATGCCACCAGCTGCCAGCTTCATCCTCATGTGAGCGGAAACGCGTCTCTGTGGTTTCCAGGTGGGCCTTACGAACACCCTTGTGCTTGAGCCCTGAGGTGCTCACGTGCTCATCTCTGGGGGCACGTGGCAGTGGATGGAGCTGTGGGCTCTGGGGGTTTCTGCCTCTTTGGGGAACTCAGACGTAAGTATATTCCCAGACCCTTGGGACTCCTGAGCGGCGATTCCCGTGCCCCAGAGTCACTGGTGGAGTTCTTGGGAGGGAACTGGAAGACAGGGAGGGGGCAGGTGAGGAAGGGAGGGGCCAACAGCAGATGGGCCGGCCCATCCCGGTCCTACTAGGGACTCTGGAGCCCGGGACACACCTTAGATCAGGCGGGAGGCCCCCACACAGTCAGTCTGTCTGGCCATGGGCCATCCCGGGCGGGCTTCAGTCCCAGGGCCTCTGCCTGGGGCCCCAGTCACCCCATGCAGGCCCTGGGACACTTCCAGGTGGGAGCTGTTAGGGCGGCACCTGCAGCAGCTGTGAGGCCACACCTGAGGGCAAAGGGCTCCCAGGTAATGGGGCCGGGGCCGCAGCAGCGGCTGCCGACAGCTGAGCACTTTGCCCGTGGCCGGGCTGCTCCCTCCTACCTGGAATGTCCGGGCAGTTTGCTGCCCACGGGCCTGCACACAGGGCAGCAGCTTTCTCAGTTCAGGGGTGCGGCAGGTGTGAGGTGGTGTCGCACCTGTTCCACCTGCCTTTCCTTGGTAACTAATGGGGTAGGCTGTTTCCCAGGCTCACCGCCCACTTGGGCATCCCTCAGAGATGCCGTCCATCTTCCGCTGGGTCGTCTGTCCCGTCCACATTGACCTGAGGGTCCCTGGTATGCTCAGGTGCCAGCCTCCCTTCCCTCACCCCCCTCAGGCATCTCTGGAACCAATCACACAGAACGGGGACCCCACAGGGACCTGGGCTGTGCTGTTTTGGTGGCCTGTGGAGCCGTGGGCTGTGGGCTGCGGGGTTGGTGCCAGCCGGGGTGTGTGGCGGCTGCTCCCTCCGTGGGTACCATCCGTGGCACCCGGGAGGTTCTCACCTGTGTTCAGGATCCCCCACCCCAGCTGCCATGCCTCTGGCTTTGCTGGAGGCTGGCAGGGAGCTCCTCAGTTGCCCAGCACCCCGTGGCCTTGGCTGGCTCTTTCCCAGCCCCTGGTCCCTGGCAGCTGACCTGCCAATCATGGCCGTGGCTCGGGCACCCCCGAAGCTCAGTGTCCTCAGGGCTCAGCCCACAGAGCGACCCCAGACTTACAGGGCGAAGCAGTGATTCCTTTTGGGGACCTGGGATGAGAGTCGTGTAGGGGTGCAGTGTGCAGCCCTCAATGTGGGGGTGCCACAGGGACACCCTGGCTGGGGCAGGGCTGGGGGTGGGGCTGTCCTGCCGTGGGGCCTTGGTTAGGGTTCCTAACCACAGGGGCTTCCTCTGGGCTGGGGCCTGTCTATGAGTGTCTCAAAGGACCCTTTGGCCACAGAGTGGATGAGAGACCCTTGGAGACAAACGGCCAGGGGCCACCTGGGACACCATGGGCTGGGCAGTGACCGTGGTCAGATGGCGTGGCTGGAGTCTGGATGCATGGGCTGCCCACAGGGAGGCTTCCAGGAGGCTGAGGTTGGGGGAGGCACCAGATTCCGCCTGAGCGAGCGGGCAGGAAATAAACAGGGTCAGATACTTCCATGAGAACCTGCAGGACGTGGACCTAGGGTGGTGTCAGGCCACACCCAGCACACCTGCCCCTGGGTGCATCTGCTCTGGGCTTTGGAGGAGGCCTGACGGGCAGACGGGGAGGTCGGCACCAGGCGCAGGAGGGGAGCAGGGCAGCTGACACCTTCCTCCGCCTGGCCGCTGAGCCGTGCCCAGCACAGACGGGGCAAGGAGGCCGAGGTCATTTTTCCAACAGAGATTTCTTTTATTGTCCACGAGGACCCACAGGAGATACTGACTTCAGAGATGCAGACGTGGACCCCACCTGGTTTTCTACACGAGTCACTCTCAGCGACAGCGATGGCTGTCCTGCCACGGGTCATGTGGATGTGGTGAGCCTCTTTGCTCAGCGGCAGCTGCAGACAATCTCCCAGCAACAGGCAGACGTTTTCCCGCCAGTGTTGAATTCCTGTCCGTTGTCCCCACGGTCTCTTGCAAGGGCAGCGGAGACCGGCCCGTGGGCTGCCTGCCACGGACCCGAACGGCTGCACCCGCTCTTCCCTCGGGGCAGGCAGTGCACGTGGAAAGCAGTTCTCACCTACAGCCACCACGTGACGTTGCTGGAAGTTCTTGCAGACAAGATGGCAGCGTCAGCACGCGGGTGGCAGGAACTGACCTTGTGCTCTCGGATTCAGTTTGGTTCACAGGTGGTAGGGTTTCAAAAGCCATCCCCTCACGTAAAGAGCGTTCTGATTCGACGTGCATCAGAGAGAAATAAAATCCCGGTGGGGTCTTCCTGAATTCCCAGCTGCAGGCCCAATAGGGCGGTCTCCGGGCTGCCTGCCCAGGCGGCCGTGCGTGTCGTGGGGAAGGGACACACTGGATGTGGAGCAGGCTTTCCTTTGCGGCCTGGGCATCCACGGTGAGGCGGCCAGGAGAGCCCACGGCAGGCAGGACGGAGGCAGCCCAGGCTGGTCCATGGAGCTGAGCGACGGGAAAGGACTTTGCACGTATTAGCGGTTTCTTCCGTTTCACCTTCTGCACAATTGGACAAAACAGGACACTTGGCTTTTTTAACGTGGGCAAAATAAATGATGCAGGAAGCAACTGCGAGCACAGGGGTTCTCAGCACAGCGTGTCTACGGGACGTGGCCTCCTAAGAACACAGGCGACGGCCTGGCCTGTGCCCGGCGTGGCCACGGAGTCAGGGGAGGGAGCAGCCTGGCGCAGACAGGACAGGACGGACACGGCGAGGCAGCGCCCATGGTATGGAAAGGGTGTAAACAGTCAGAGGATAAAAGCCTCACGCCTTTGTTTGTTGTGTGCTTTTTCGGTAAAGTGGAGGTTAAACAGTAGCGGCAGCCATCCTGGCTCTGGAAACGTGGACCCCTTCTTTGTTCGAGCTTCTCTCGAGGCGAGATGCCCCCTGGGGCCTCCTCCCGCTCCACGCTACACCAGGAGCCAGTGGCGGAGCTGGAAGAAAACAGGTGCGATCAGAATGGAAGAGAGCGGCTGTGTGGACAGAGGCAGCTCCTGGGCCACTGACACCCCTCCTGTGGCTCAGTGGCCTTGGTGAGCCACGGACACTTGCCCACGGGGAAGCTCGTGGAGGGCACCCGATGCCCGATTTAAACTCGCATAAAGACATCATGACTTGACAAAGAGAAGCTGTGGGAGCGTTTGCAGCACGGCCGGCATCCTGGCCAGCGCATGGCCACGGTGGCCACGGTGGCGCAGTGGCCCCAGGGTATGTTTGGGATCAGCTGCTAGCCAGGGAGACGTTGGGCTGGGTCCGGACCATGCCCCCCCAGTACCACGTGACTGGGCGCTGTCCCCTCCCTGCCCTTCTGCGTGTGCAGCTGCACCTTGCTCCGTGTGACCCCTCGTGGGGCCGGAGCGGCCGCGCCAAGCCCAGGGACTGACGAGACACACGAGAGCAGCATTTAGACGTCAGCAAATGTCACCGCCTGCTATCATGCAGCTGTTAGTTTGGCCTATTTTTGAGCACAAGCCATTCGGTGACATTAAATGGCAAGAACTGGCTTTTATAAGCACTTTCAAAACAAGGGCATGCAAGGCTGGCTTCTGACACAACCGCACCAGAGATGGGAAGTGGCTGAAGTCAGCGCTGGCCACGCGACAGGGCTCTTGGGGCCACTCCACCGGGAGAGCCTGCGGGGGCTTCCTCTGGCCTGGGCAGCACAAACCACGCCGGGGGCAGGGGCTGCCGGGGTCTGGAGCCACTGCGGATGGTGCCAGCACAGGTGGAGTCCTGGTGCGGAGTGGGGTGCAGTGAAGGGGGCCCGTGGGCAGGGCCTAATCGGGGACACAGCCAGGAGGGGCTCAGGGCCCCAGAACAGCAGCTCCAGTTGACAGCCCCTCTTCAGGCCAGCTCAGCCCCAGCCTCGTGGTCCTCTGTCCTGGCCGCTGGCCGACAGGAACAAAAACTGACCCTCTCTGGGGGGAGGTGCGTTCGAGGGGCTCCCAGATTCCCCCCAGATTAAGACCAACCTATAAACTCCCAACTGAAGCAGACCAGAAACACCAGACAGCGGCCAGACTTCAAGTGATCCCAAGGGCCAGAGACGTGGCACAGTTAGATCGTGGGGTGGCTGCATACGGGATGTTTATGCAAATGACGATGACGTGCATGTCACAGGAAACAGGCAGAACAAATGTGCCTTCCAGAGGTGAAGTAGGAACATGGCTGCTGGTGAGTGTGTTGCAGTGAAGGGTGTGAGACGGGGAACCCATAACCCAGCGCTGTTCACCTGCCAGTCAGGAGGGCGACCCGCAGCCGCGCAGCGATGCGCCAAGAAGAGCTGGTCAGGATGGAACAACAGGGCCTGAACTCACTGTCCAGAACCCAGGCAACAAAACACGTGTGCCAACGGCGCTCGAGACACGACATCGGACGGCGGAAGTCAGGGCCCTGAGGGACATGAACGAGGCAGCCACCCAGCTGCCCGCCCGCCGCTCCGGGGGCTCTGGATGCAGCACGGGCAGGGGAGCCCCGGCGGAGCCCGTGGACTCCCCAAGTTGAGGGGCTGGAGATGTGAGGTGGGGAAACCGAGGTGGCTGGATTTTGTAGGACAGAGGACCAGAGAGGGGACAGCCACACAGAGAGAAGAGCCGGGACAGCTGCGCAGGACCCACGGGCTGACGGGACCAGAGGGGACACCCTCTGAAGCCCTCGGTGGGGAAGCTGCATGACTCGCAGGGTGTCGTGTGGTTGCTGACGAGGGTCTGGCTTCAGCGGGGCACGATTGGCCACACTGAGTCCTACTCTGGTGCCACCTGCAAGCCTCGAGACGCAGGACTCCGCAGGGTCAGGCTACTCCTGCGTAACGTAGCCACGTCCAGCACGGCAGAGCCCACGGATACACACAGGTATCCAGTGTTGACGCAGGTAAAACCCGCAACATCTGGCACACGACTGGAGATTGCCGGGTGGGCAAAGAAACGGCAAAATATCAACACAGTCCTGAGTGAGAAAAGCCAGTCAGCTGAAACTGACCCAGAACTGACACAGACGTGAAACCCAGCATATCAGCACAATTATTATAACCGTCCTATGTTCAAAAAGTTATGTGAAGACACGAAAGACATGAAAAGACCCAAAATGAGCTTCTAGAGGGAAAGCCATGATGCGTGAGATGCCAAACATGGGGGCGGTGCCAGGGGCAGAGCAGACGTCGCAGAGAGAACATGAGTGAGCTGAGGAAAAGCAAAGAGAAAGCAGCAGACAGCAGCGGGCTCCCGGGGCACGGTGGGAGCGTCCATGGTAAAGGAGGAGAGAACACAGAGAGGGGGAGGAGAGCACGCACACGCTCATGCTCAGGCACATGTACACACGCAGGGACACGCACAGGCACATGTACACACGCAGGGACACGCACAGGCACATGTACACATGCAGGGACACGTGCAGGCACATGTACACACACAGGCACAAGACCAGGCACACGCTCATGCACAGGCACATGTACACACAGGCACACACACAGGCACACGCTCATGCTCAGGCACATGTACACACACAAGCCCACGCACAGGCACATGTACACATGCAGGGACACGCACAGGCACACGCTCACACTCAGGCACATGTACACACGCAGGCCCACGCACAGGCACACGCTCACGCTCAGGCACATGTACACACGCAGGCACATGCTCACGCTCAGGCACATGTACACACACAGGCACATGCTCACGCTCAGGCACATGTACACACACAGGCCCACGCAGAGGCAAATGTACACATGCAGGGACACGTACAGGCACATGTACACACATAGGCACACGCTCACGCACATGTACACACACAGGCTCACACACAGGCACATGTACTCACACAAGCCCATGCACAGGCACATGTACACACGCAGGGACACGCACAGGCACACACTCACACTCAGGCACATGTACACACACAGGCCCACGCACAGGCACACGCTCATGCTCAGGCACATGTATACACACAGGGACACGCACAGGCACATGTACACATGCAGGGACACTCACAGGCACAGGTACACACACAGGCACATGTACACACACAGGCACATGCTCAGGCACACGCTCACGCTCAGGCACATGTACACACACAGGGACACGCACAGGCACATGCTCATGCTCAGGCACATGTACACACGCAGGCACACACATAGGCACATGTACACACACAGGCACATGTACACACACAGGCACACGATCATGCTCAGGCACATGTACACATGCAGGGACACGCACAGGCACATGTACACATACAGGCACACACACAGGCACACGCTTATGCTCAGGCACATGTACACACACAGGCCCACGCACAAGCACATGTACACACACAGGCACACGCACAGGCACACACTCACGCTCAGGCACATATACACACGCAGGCACACGCACAGGCACATGCTCACGCTCGGGCACACGCTCAGGCACACACTCACACTCAGGCACATGTACATACGCAGGCACACGCACAGGCACACATACACACAGAGGCCCACGCACAGGCCCACGCTTACGCTCGGGCACACGCTCTGGCGCACGCACACGAGTGTGGGATGACTGCAGGTGGTGCAGTACATGTGCACTTGGGGTCCCTCAAGGGGGTGGGGCAGAAAAAATATTCAAAGAAATTATGGTCAAAAAGTTTCCAAATTGGACGGCAACTGTAAACTCAGAGGTTGCAGAAGCTCAGTATCTTGCTGGGCTGTGGTCACGAGACTCTTGAGACCACGTGCTCCACCCACGGTGGACAAGCACATCCAAAAGACCTAGCAGCTTTTTCAGTAAAGTTAAAAACAACTGAATCCAAATAGTGCACTTTCAAGAAACATACACATGTGTGTATACGTGTGTGTGCACACATATGCAACAAAACTACGCAGTGACACGGGCCGGGGAGGGTCAGTGCCAGATGAAGGAGACTGACTCCGGGGCAGGTGCCAGGGCCGGCAGGGAGACATATGAGTTGCCACCGAGTTTTGCCAGTGGCCGGTGCTCACAGGCATGTTTTGTCATGCAGACAGATGCAGACGTGAGCTCGCAGGGATGATCAACGGGAGTGTGCACACGGCTGTGCGCCGGTGGTTCGAATTCAAAGAAAACCTAAGTGAGGCGAGAGATAGGAGGGGCGTGGCACAGTGGACACGCCACGGCTCCAGCAGGGACTACACGGAGAGGGAAAGGGCGATATTTAAAAGTGTGGCCACAGAAGTCACAGAGCTGGGAAAAATGTGAATCCACGGATCCTGGACACACAACGTAGCTCAGGAAGATGAAGAAAGAGAAGCTGAAGGTCACAGTGAACCTGTAGCATCACAGGCAGAGGAACCCAGCTCGTGGGGGCAGGGCACGTCTCGGGACGGCAGGGGACGGCAGACGGCACTAATGTCCCCACGTGCTGAGGAGTCACTGCCACCCCAGGCTGTGAGTCCACGGACAGGTCCAGGGCGTCGTGGAGATGGTCACAGGGGCACAGAAGTGAGGGAGTCCATCTCCAGGCCTCTTTAAAAGAATGTCTGAGGGATGTTTTTTGAAAAGCAAGAAAATGATCCTAGAAGGAAAAATGTATATGCCCCAAAGTATGAACAGCCACCTAACACCAGACATGTACACTGATCTAAGGAGCATACTCTACACAAAATAATAAAAATAAAGGCAACAATAGTGCCTAATGTGTGGGTTTAGAAGAGAAATGCTACTCAGTAGGAGGACGGTTTAAATCTTTGTCATATTCAGAATGGGAGTTGAAATATCGCTTAACGTTAGACTTTAAGTGAAATTTGTACGGTACCACATCAAGGGTGACTCTAAAAGCATAAAATAAAGTGTATAAGTTTCAAACAAGTAGAGAGAAATAAGCAAAAATAAGCATATGAAAACAAACAAGCCCCCAAAAATCACTCAATAAAAAGGCAATAAAAGAGAAAAATACACATTAAAAATGGGACAAATAGAACTGTAATGTAATAGAATCAAGTTCAAATATATCCATAATCACAACAAATGTAAATGGATTAATCTGCCAGTTGTCAGAGTAACAAATTCTCAGTGAGTGCACGCTAGATTTGCAAAAGACACCTGCATCCTAAGGTCACTGCAAAGCTGAAAGTTAACAGATTGCAAAAGACATTTCAGGCAGACTCAAAAAACTCCCGGTGCAGCTATATTCATCTCGCCAAAGTGCACTGTAACAGCAAACTCCTCACTGGGGAGAGGATCTTTCTAGATGTGTGTCCACCTCAGAAAATGGCCGCAGGCTCCATGAGGCCAACCCTGATAGAAGCACGGGGAGAAACTGGACAAATATGCTCTAAGGTCGAACATGCCACAAACATCGCCAATCACCAACAGCCAAGCAGACGCAAGGTCAACAAAACGCACAAGATTTGGGCAACACGGTATACGAGCCAGTCACATGGACAGAAGCAGAATCGCGTGTGGACAACAGAGAATCCACATTCATCCGAAAGACACGTGCGAAGTTGATGAGGTACAAGGCCTTGAAGAAGTCTCAATACGTACCAAAGACTAGATATATCTGTCAGAGCACAGTGCAGTTTAACTTAAAAATTAATAACAAAAGATAAGCAAAACATCTCCATGTTTTTGGAAATTTGAAAGCAGGCTTCTAAGCAAGTTATGAATCAAAGAAGTCACAATGGACATTAAAATACACTTACGGCAGGGAGTGTTGGCTCACGCCTGTAATCCTAGCACTCTGGGAGGCCGAGGCAGGAGGGTCACTTGAGCTCAGGAGTTTGAGACCAGCCTGAGCAAGAGTGAGATTCCGTCTCTACTATAAATAGAAAGAAACTAGCCAAACAACTAAAAATACAAAAAGAAAACATTTGCCAGGCGTGGTGGCACATGCCTGTAGTCCCAGCTACTCGGGAGGCTGAGGCACGAGGATTGCTTGAGCCCAGGAGTTTGAGGTTACTGTGAGCTAGGCTTATGCCACAGCACTCTAGCCCAGGCAAGAGAGTGAGACTCTGTCTCAATAAAAAAAAAAAAAAAATCTATCTATGTATTTTTAGATCTAAAAGATAAAGAAAATACTATGTAAAATTTTGTGGAATGCAGCAGATGGGGCATTTTGACGGAAATTCATAGCCTTGAATGTTTGTATTCTAAAAGAATAAAAGTTGAAAATTAATGCTCGAAGGTCCAAATTAAAAAACCAGCAAAAACATAACAGAGTAGATCCAAGGAAAGTAGAAGGAAGAAACAAAAATGGGAGCGGAGATTGGTGAGCTGGAAAGTACAGTGAGAATCCCGCACAGCATCAAAGCTGGGCGTTGGTGAGGACTGATGAAACGCTGGACACAGCGCAGGACCCTGGACAGAGGGCTGTCGGAGGACAGAGGCTCTGACTGAGCTGGCGGGAGGCCGGGTGGAGGGGCTGGGCCCCCAGACAGGTAGGGTTGGGGTTGCACAGTGAGTTGCTGGGAGGGCAGAGCGGAGGGTGCTGATGGGGGAGCAGGGAGGCGGGGCTCGTGGGGAGGGGAAGCAGGAGCTGCCGTGTGTGCGCCAGCGGTTTGGAGGCTGTGGCTGCTCCTCTCACCACCTCCTCCCCCACACCATTTGTCCGGCACTGCTTCTTGGCCTGTCTACACCACCCCACCTCCCTCCGCCTCTGTCCACACTCCCAGTGCGACACACAGGTCCCTATCAGACCCCCACTCGGAGGACGACTTCTGTGGTCCCTGACATGGCACAGGGAGGTGGCCAGTGGGGAGGGCAGTCAGGGTGGGGCCCAGGCGTCCTCCCCACCACAGCCTTCTCTGTCCTCACTGGGTTGGACTCCAAGTGCCACACACCTGCCCGGCCCCCCCACCTAGAGTCAAGCTTGCGGGTGCCATGTGAATCCCTGGAAGCAGGGGGCCACCCAGCGCTGGCTGGCATTTGTGTTCTGAAATCCATGTGCGGGGCTGAGGCCCTCGTGGGGCAGGGGAGGAGGGCGGATGAGACGCGCCCAGAGCCCCAGGCAGGCTCACCTTCTGCCACCAGCTCTGTGATGTGGGGCGTGCTCCGGAGCCTCTCTGGGCTCCAGGGCCCCCTTTCTGTAGAGAGAGTCGCCGAACTACCTCTGGGGTCATGGGAGTTAAAATGTGTCGAATGTTCACTCTGTGGCCCCAAAATTCGCCTGCTCTACCATGTACAAGGACCACGCGTGACGTGCACACACACCCGGTGGCCCCCAGGTAAGAGCAGGAAGGCCTGGCGTGACCACTCTCTCTCACGGAGCCTCCCCTGGGTGCTCGGGGTCCCGATGGACATTTGACTGGCCCCAGAGCTGCCCGAGGCCACCCTCCCCGCTTCCCCTCCTGGGCAGCTCCAGGCCCCCTGCCCCAGTCACATCTCTTGCTGCCCCTTGGGGCTGCAGCTCTGGCCGGACATGCCCAGATCTTTGTCTTTGCAGAGACCCTCCTTCCTGCAGGCGCCTGTGTAGATGCACCTCCCGGGGCCCCCCACGAATGCACCCCCCACCTTCTCCACTCCTCCTGCACCAACACCACTGCCCGTGAGCCGCCTGTGCTCAGTGCAGGGCTCCCTGGACCGCATGGCCTGTGTGTGGTCATGGAGCACGTGCTGACTGTGGAAATGAGGGCTGTCCACGCGCAGCCTCCGAGCTCTGAGTGCTGCAGGAGCAGCCGAGGACAAGGACACTGCTCTTGGGGTCATTCTGGACTCTCCTGCTGGGGCCCAGTGGGGACCACAGGCTCACCGTGAACTGGCGCACCTCCCCTCTGTCCACCAGCTCTCGATCCTTCTCAGGCGTGATGGCGTAGGCCAGTTTCTAGAAGAGAAGGAGACGGTTGGTGCCCACACCCCAGGCCCATGCCCCGGTGCCCACATCCCAGTGTCCACCACAGTGCCCACACCCCAGGGCCCACACCCCAGGGCCCACACCCCGGTGCCCACATTGAGTGCCCACACCCCAGTGTCCACACCCAGTGCTTACCCAGTGCCCACATTGAGTGCCTACACCCAGTGCCCACACCCAGTGCCCACATTGAGTGCCCACACCTCAGTGTCCAATGTCCAAACCCCAGTGCCCACACCCCGGTGGCCACACCCCAGTGCCCACACTCCGGTGCCCACACCCCAGGGGTGAGCGGCTCCCCTTGGGGCCAACACAAGACAGACTGGGAAGCTGGTGGTCCTCTAGCCCAGGGCAGAAAATCAACCATCAAACCCCCACTTGAAATAAAAGCAGCCCTGGATGTGGCTTTGTCTTGAAGCACCGCATGTGGGGGGCTCTGAGAGACAGCACCCAGGCCTGGTGCCCTGCAGCTCACAGGTTCTGGGGGTCTTGCTGTCTGCCAAATTCTAGCCCCGGACACTGGCTGCCCTCCCTCCACCACCTGCCATGGCTCCCGGGGAGGGCGGGGGCAGGGCACTGGAAGTCAGTCCTCCTGGAGCAGGTGGCATCTTCCAGGAGCTCACACTCAGGGCTGGGGACCCCCTTCTCTAAGGGAAGCCAGGTGTCCCCTCCCCGGTGTGGCCCTACCTACATCGCTGCCTCAGGGACCGCATCCAGGCTCCGTGCTCACTGGGGCCCCTCCTCCCAAGTCTGTCCTGGACACCCAGAGGGGCCAACTCCCCACAGGGACTGTCTGGCCACACGCTCTTCCCTGGGCTGGGGCTGGAGGTCAGCAGGTGGGGACTGTGGGGGGGTCATCCACAGTGAGATCCCGTAGCTTTCCTGGAGCCGCAGCAGCCCCAGGGCCCTTCCCCTCCAGATAGGTCCCGCAGCCCGAGGGCGGGCAGCCCCACAGCCCGAGGGCGGGCAGCCCCACAGCCCTGGCCCGCCTGCTGGGGCCGGGCTCAAGCCAGCCTGGGGGCACCTGCTGCACCTTCGAGCCCAGGGGACACCGTGTGGCCCTCAGGCGGATCCCTGGCCCCAGCCGGGTGCAGAGCCGGGCTGCGTTGCCCTGCCTGGGGCCAAGGCACCGTTTCCAGGAAAGACTGTGGGATTAGAGCACAGAGCGGCTTCTGTGAACCCCAGTGGCGGCTCCTCAGGGAGGGATGTTCCTTCCAAGGACGACATGTCCTGGTGTCTTCCCGGAACCACAGAGCCAGGCTGTCACATGGGGGACGGCTCCCCTGCCCTCCTTACGTGAAGGGGAAGACCGAGGCAGAGAAGGGAACTTGCGGCGGGTGAGGGGGGTCCTGCTCAGCCAGGGGGGCTGGGACCCTGGAGGGTGTGTGGGCCACCCCAATTCTGCTCTCAGATGGTACACACACACGCGCACACACACATGCACACAAAGAAACACATCCAGACACACGGCACAGACACAGACAGGCACACATGCAGACTCAGACACACACATAAGCACACATACACACGGACATAGCACACACATACATGGGCACAGTGGACATACACACAGGTGCATATGCGCACAGACACAGATAGGCACATGTAGACACACTGACACACACATATTGACATATATAGGTACACGAATGTGCACACACAGACACACATGGACACAGACACGTGTGGACATGCACACACGACACAAACACACACGTAGACATGCACACATGGACACAGACAGACGTGTGGACACTCAGACACATGACACAGACACACGTGTGGATGCACACACAAGCTCCTCTCTCCTGTCTCCCCAGGGAGGTGGCCGCCACCTCCAGCTTCCTCCTCTTGGGCGGTGCCGGGCGGGGACAGACCCTGGGTGTGGACACCTGCCCTTCCTGGCCTCTCCCTTGGGGGGTGAAGGCCCCGCCCCGCACCCACCTCTCGGAAGGACCCGGGCAGGCTGCAGAACTTGTAGGCGGCGTAAATGGGCACCATGGCCATGGAGGACGTGGCGATGACCCAGCCCAGCGCGTTGGCCCAGGCGGGGAAGATGTAGGCTCCGTAGTGCGGGGGCCTGAAGGTCACGATGCTGACCACGACCACGAACTGAAACAACGGACACAGAGGGGTCAGGTGCACGTCGGGGGCTCTCAGCCCCTTGGCCCTGCACACGCCAGACCCCGGCCGGGCCGGCAGGTGGACACCTGGGCACCTCGGTGGCTGTCCTGCCGCCCAGACAACGTCCTCCGAGCCAAGGCCTCTTCTCTGCCATCCGTTCTAGTCTTTGTTGAAATCAAAACCAAGCGGTCACCACCGGGTCCCCTGGCTCTGTGCCCGTGTGAGCCCCAGGGCGCCTGGGCGGAGTTGCTGTGCTCTTTCTGGAGGCAAATCCGGTAAGCTCACAGATCCCGTCTCAGAATCACCTGAGGGTGACTGCCCCGAAGCGGAGGGTGGGGAGGAAGCCACTAAAAGGGACAGGTTTTCATTCTCCCGAGAGTTCTCTCGATGCAGCTCATTCATTCACTCATCCATTCAACAAGCAGTTACCACGTATCTGTAAATATGTGCTGTGTGCCTACATGTGTACTGCATGCTTACACGTGTACTGCACGTGTGTATTGTGTACCTACTTGTGTGCATACCTAGACAGGCACTGCACACCTACATGCGCACTGTGTACCTACTTATGTACATACCTGAACATGTGTACTGTGTGCCTACATGTGCACTGCATACCTACATGAGTGCTGTGTACCTACATGAGTACATATCTAAATAGGTACTGCATGCCTACATGTGTACTACATGCCTACAGGTGTACTGCATGCTTACATGTGTACTGCATGCTTACATATGTATTGCATGCCTACACGTGTGCTGTGTGGTTACATGTGTACTGCATGCCTACATGCGTGCTGTGTGTGGTTACATGTGTACTGCATGCCTATGCGTCTACTGCATGTATACATGTGTACTGCATGCTTACATGTGGACCACAAACCTACATGTGTACTGCATGCTTCCATGTGTATTGCATGCCTACATGTGTGCTGTGTGGTTACACATGTACTGCATGACTACATGTGTACTGCATGCCTACATGTGTACTACATACCTACGTGAGTGCTGTGTGCCTACATGAGTACATATCTAAATAGGTACTGCATGCCTACATGTGTACTGTGTGCTTACATGTGGACCGCACACCTACATGTGTACACACCTAGACAGGTACTACATACCTGGGCAAGATGGACCCATCCTGAGGAGACAAAGGAAGCTCTAATGTGGTTTATGATGTAGCTTAAAATGCAAATTTTTACTCATCGTCAATTTTTCTCAACTTCAGAAACGTTCAGTGTTCACGCTCTCCACCATGACTAGGACATCTATCTGTACACGCGTCTCTGATGCCAGCCTCGACCTGCTCCTGCTGTGTCGCTGTGAGCCAACTCCAGGTCTGGGGCCACCTGGAGGGCCGGGTGGGCTCCAGGACGGTCTCACACACGGAGGGAAGGGCCACGGGCTCCTCTGTGAGCACAGCCGTGGCCCGGAGCATCTTGGACTGGCGACATCTGCCTGGGCTGCACAGGTAGTGCTCAGTGTGTTTAAGGAGCTACATCTCCCCAGGTGTGTGAGTTTTGAACAGACGGCTTGTTGGTACCATTGTCGTGGGTTTTCTTGCCTTGTCCAACCTCTCACTGGATGTCACACGTCTTAGAAAGAACTGTGTCCACCGAGGCCACAGCCCTACGTGTCAGTTGGCCGTCATCTGGTGTAACCTGGCACAGAAGCCATGTAAAACCGGCCTGCAGCACGCACTGCCCTGCTCATGGTCACATGCTAACCCATGCTGCAGGGCACAGGGCTACACAGTATGCCAGACAACACGAGATAACACGGAAGTTACTTTTCTGCTAAACCCAAAGTTCACAGGCAATGGCTCTGAAATTAGATGTAAAATGACACGACGCAGTGAAATTGTCACCTTTCCACCAAGCTGGCAGAATAAAGTCCTGTTCGGTGGTTTTATCTGAAACTGCACTGAGCAGTTTCAGTGCGGGGTTCAGGGATTCCACGTGACAGCAGCACGTCCTGTCTCCCAGCGACATGGCTCAGCTCAGCTGCCGGGAGGGTCACGCACCCTGCGGGGCAGGCTCGGGGCGGGGCAGCAGGCGGCAGGAGCAGGGCCTGTGCTTGGTTTCCCAGGAGGGGCTTCCTCACTTCTGCTCCCCAGCCCCCTTTACAGACCGCGCAGTGACACGCCGTGAACCAGGCTGGGAGCACTCACGCACCGTCACACCGCGCGGCCTGGCTCTGCGCCAGGTGTCATTTGTACCAGCTGCTGCTGGGCCTCCCCAGGTAGGGCCCACCTCTCATCCCATTCCGACACCCCAGGCGCCTGCACTCAGAATCCCTCCCGCCGTGCGTAGGTAACCAGGGTCCCCACACACGCGGGGCCCAGTGGACCCCTGGGACCAGCCCTTGGGTTGGTCCAGGAGGGGTCAGGCCTGAGTCACTGGCATGGCCCTGTGGCTGTTGGACTCAGGGGAGGTGCTGGTCTCTGTGAGCAGCTCACGAGACTCTCTGCTGGGCCTGGCCCAGCCTCCTGCAGCCGCCCGAGGCCGCCGTCCAGACCAGGACACACAGTTCTGGGGGTGTGAGCCACCCTGGTCACTGCGGTTGTGGCCTGGAAACAGCCACGGACGATCTGTGGGTGAGTGGGAGTGGCCATGTCCCAGTAAAACCCTGTCCACAGGGACGGGCGTCTCTGTCCACAGGGACCTGGCCAGGGGCCCTGATTTGCTGACCCCAGCCTGGAAGGTCTAAATTCCGTCTCAAAGTCGCAGAGGTGTACGGACCACCTGGACCAACTCCGGCCCCCCAACGCAGGTGTGGCCTGAGTGCAGGACTCACTGGGACCTTACTGGGGGTCCAAGACCACCTGGGATCATGTGAGGCTTTCTCGAAAAATCTGGAGGGTAACATGGGCGACACCCTCAGGAGACCAGAGGTCGGTTTGGGTCCCAGCCAGCCCTTCCTGGCCAAGTCCTGAGACCCTGCTGGTTCCAGCCGCAGTGACCCTCGTCTCAAAGTGGCATTTAGTGGCCTGCCCTGCCCCTGGCCTGCAGGACTTTCCTTTCACTCGGGGGCGACCCGACTCAGCGCTGGACCTCGGGATAGGCGTCGGGGCAGCAGGCAGAGGGAGGGTGGTGTGCAGCCGCGGTTCCTTACCAGGAGGAAGCAGGGGCTGACCAGCTTCCAGCACAGCCGCCAGTACAGGCTGGGCCGCTGCCCTGTCATCTGCTTGATGTCATCACTGAACTGCCGGACACCTGGGGGAGAAGCAGGGAACAGGCCGGTCAGGGCAGCATGGGGTCCCCGCTGACCCCAGGGCTCCACACCACAGACCCCAAGCTCAGGCGGTGCCCGCAGGGTGCCCAGGGCCCTGCAGACCCTCAGTGCCTGCTGACCCACAGAATCCCATCAACCCACTCTCCCCAGCGGCTCCCCACGGGGACCCGCAGCTGGGCAGCCACCCCGTGGAGTCCCAGCCACACCCTGCCCACCCCGACACTGTCCCTGAGCTGCCTCTGTAATCGGTAATTTTTTTGTTACTTTGTACAAACTGTGGCAAAACGCAGGTAACATGAATTCCCCAGCGGGATCATTTTAAGTGCACAGTTCAGTGGCATTAAGAGCGTTCACATTGCTGTGTGGCTGTCACCATCTCCAGAACTTTTCTGTCTTCCCACACTGGGGCTCTGTCCCCACGAAACACTGCCCCCCCCGCCCCCGCCTCGGCACCGTCCCCTCCACCCTCCGGCTCTGGGGCTCTGGTGACGCTAGAGACCGGGTACGGGGTTTGTCCTTTGTGTCTGACTCGCTTCACTAACACAGTGTCCCCCAGGTCCATCCGTGCCGTGGCATGCGTCGGAATTTCTTGTCCTTTTTAAGGTTGAATAGTATTGCACTGTGTGTCTACCATCACCTTTTTCTTTAAGAAAAGCTATTTCTAGAACCCTAATAAACTGTTTTCTCCCCAAAGCAAGTCCCAGTCCCCGTGGCCGACTGTAGAAACGTGTTTTCCCTCAGCGGCGCTGGCTAAGTTGGCTGCCGTCTAGGCAGTGACTGTAGGGAGACCTTGGCAGTGGGTTCTCCCCGAGTCCAGCCTGGTCTCCGACTCGGACGCTCCGCCGGGATTGGTAAGTCGTGCGCGCCGCCTGCCACGCCAGAAAGATGCTCACGCTCGGTCCCATCTCTGTGCCCTGTGCCTTTCAGCAGGACTCGGGTCGCGGAGGGTGACACCAGGGCGTGGGCACTGAGGCGCCCAGCCCGCGGGGACCCTCCATGCACCAAAGCCAATTTTGTTTCATTGGGATGAGAGGGGGCTGAGCTTCTGTTTGGAGAAATAGCTCAGCTGTGTCCTCCGAGGCTTTGGGAAGGCCGGGCGGGGAAGTGGGCTGTGTCTTTCTTCCTTTCTCTGCGAGTTTCTATTTATCTATTTATTCTTTCTGGTGTGTGTGGGAGGGTGGAGATTCGGATTTAAAGTGACGGGCAAATTATCAACTCTGGTACCAATGAAAGCAGAGTCTGACATTTCTCTTTTCTGTAGAAAAGAATGTACAATTGAGAAGATGCTCTTGGAATATGAGCTACTTGCCGGGCTGAGACCCGCAGAGCCAGGGCATTTCCCCAGGTTGTAAGTTCCGGGACTCTGGGGCAGAGAGAATGGCCCCGTGTGCACTGGGGGTGCTCCGCGATGGGTGGGTTTGTGCCGTGCCACAGGCGTTTAGCTTTCGGCCGGACACACGTGTTAGAGGAACGTACCTGGTCTGCACCGCTCACCCTCAGGGGCACTCGCCAGGTGAGTGGGCTGGGACCACAACCCCGTCTCACGCAGAGAACTGGGAGAAATTGAGGTCAGATAACTTGGGCAGCTCAGCGCATGGGGAAAAGCTGGACCTGTCTCCAGCTCGGGGTTTCCAGTTATTGTTTCAGCCATGTGGGGACGTTCCAGAACACAACCGTGACACCCCCAGCCTTGGCAGCTGCGGCCCCTCTGAGGACCACCCGCTGGCCACCAGGTCCTGGCCTCTGCCACTGTCCTCATACACAAGGAAGCCAGTGTTCTCGGGGCCCGGTGCTGGTCAGCAGTGCGGGGTCAGTACTGGTCAGCAGTCCATGAGGCACCTTTGAACCTCGACCCTGTAGCGCATCCCCGGAGCCAACAGCCCTCCTCACTACGGTCCCTATGAGGCACAGGCTCACGGGTCTCTCCAGCGCGGGGGCAGCCAAAGCCATCTCAGCCACCGTGAGCATCTGATCACACGTGGGTTTTGGCTGCCATCAGGCGAACTGTCTCCACTGACTCCACGGGGCAACCGCCCGCCTGCCTCCCACCACCAGGCTGAGCTGGCCACGCTTACGGCTCCCTGAGGCTGAGGGCACCTCTTCCAAAGTAGCTTTGCCAGAAAGCGCTGCGCAGCCACAGAGTGAGAGGGGACAGCCCGCCGGCTTTTCCCCGGACTTACCATAGAACCATGCCACCCCAATGGCTTCGATGAGCACCCCAAAGAGGATGGACGTGCCGGCCGCGAAGTGGTCCAGGAGCGTGAACACGTAGATGCCGCCCTGGGGAGAGGGACACCTGCTGAACTCGGCCCCACGAAAGGGCTTCTCCCAAGGGGCAAACCCGGCCTGTGGCTTCACTTTGCAGATGGACTCGGTTTACTCTCTATAAAGTCCGGTTTGAGTCACTAAACTCAACCCATGTAAAGCTTCCTGGGACCACGTCTGTTATGCAAAACCAGAAGCCACCTCCTTTCCCAGGGCTGCAGGTGCCATCAGCCAGAAAAGCAGCCCAATGCCCCACGGGGTGGTGCCTCCCTTCGAGGGGAGGTGGCCCAGCACCCCCAGTTCTTCTGCTCCCAGGCTCTGCCCCCCAAGACCCCACAGGCTCTGCCCTCCAAGACCCCACAGGCTCTGCCCCCCCAGACCCCACAGGCTCTGCCCCCAAGACCCCCAGGCTCTGCCCCCCAGACCCCACAGGCTCTGCCCCCCAGACCCACAGGCTCTGCCCCCCCCAGACCTCACAGGCTATGCCCCTTCCCAGAACCCCAGTTTCTGCCCTCCTACCCCCAGGCCACAAGTCCTACAGGGAAGTGGCTTCAGCCTTGGCACTCGGGAGCTGTCCAGGTGCTGAAGTGACCCTGAGAGCAGGTTCCAGACGTGCCCCCTGTGCAGCTGCAAGTCACTTGTGAGGTGGGGGTGTGTGAGCAGCTTCCAGCACAAGCTGCAGTTCCGTCCAGCCTGGCCAGGCCGCCCCGAGCAGCGTGCTAACGGGACTCGGCTAACGAAGCCGAGAGCCGCGGTGGTACGTACATTGGTGACGCACAACAGGGAGAGGAGGAAGGTCGCCAGGACGATGAAGAGTGTGAAGAGCTCGCGGTGCCTGTGCAGCAGCTGGAACTCGTCGATGAGCCCGGTGATCACCGACTCCATCCCGCCCATCTGCAGGGCACAGACGGCAGGGCTGTGGGGGTCCTGCCCACGCCTGGCCGGGACTTGCCAGCACGCGGAGGCGTTGGGGCCAGGCGTGGTGCTGGGGGCACCTGCTGCTGTCCCTCCCGAAAACGCTTGTCGTTCTCTGCAGAGCCTGTGGGGGTGGGCCCTGCCGTGCGTGTCCACGGCCTGCAGGCGGCTTAGGGCTCAGGACAGCCGCGCCGATGCCCTGAGGGGGAGGAGCGGGGGCTGACCCAGCCCCAAGAAGGGGGATCTCAAGCGGGGGCTCTGCACCGAGCCCTGAGGTTTAAGGGCCGTCGGTGAGCGTCCGGGGGTCCTGCCCAGCAGGCCGCGAGTGGGCCCCACCTGCCCGGGGCAGGGCTGGCCGCGGGTTACTCACGGCGCTGTCGATGCCCAGGGTCAGCAGCATGATGAAGAAGACCACGGCCCAGGCCGAGGACAGTGGCAGCGTGGCAATGGCCTCCGGGTAGATGATGAAGATCAGCCCCGGCCCTGAAACCGGACACGGCTACTGGCCTCGGGGACACTGTGCCCCACCCCCGCCCAGTGCCTCCAGGGTGCGCCGGGGAGGCCGTCCCTGCAGCTCCCCGACCCTCCTTTTCCCCCGAGAGCCCTCCCTCCCGCCACTGCTCTAGAAAACAGGAGCCCAAAACCCACCGGACACCCACCAACCAGCCACCTGCTCCCCCAAATCACGTGTGTCCACATGGCCACGGAGGTGCTGGGACTGGGGGACCGGAGGGTGTCCAGGCTGCCCTGTCTTTTGTCCCAGGTAACAGCTGAGGACGCCTTCTAGTTAGCTTGGCCAGGGCATACCACGTGATGCAAACACGCACACACACGTGCGCGCACACGTGCACCCTCACACGCTAATCACACACACGCTGTTTGGCAGCCTGGCTGCTAAATTTAGCAACACATTGTGAGTATGTGCCTGACCTCCCCACTTGGGCATGCGGGGAAAACCAAACTCCTCTCACCCCCTCCGAGGTCGCCCTGGGCGTCCGGGCGAGTGAGTGGCCACATGGCCCCTTCCCCTGCCCCTGCCTGGGGGCCCCACTGAGGCACTCGAGGGGCTTGGAGGGGCCGCACCTCCTGTCTGAGACTGGGGGGCCCAGTGGAGGCTCAAGAGAGAGAAATCTGTCTCCCTGTTACCCCCACACACCACGGTGCGCCAGGCCGAGGGGCAGCGCGGGCGGAGGCTGGGGAGGTGCCCTCACGTGGGGCCCACAGGTGTGTCCTCGCCACAGCAGGGAGGACCCGGCAGAGGTGCGGGGAGGACTGGGCAGAGGTGCTGGGTGTGGGCAGGGGTGGGGGTGCATGGCCGGTGGCAGGCACTCGTCAAGACACTGCAATTTGGTCCCAAATTATCCCAGAGTGAAAACGTCCCCACAGGCGGCCTCCTCGTGGCCCCTTTAAGGGACGTGCACTCCACGCACCGGCAGCGAGCGGAGCCTTTCCTGCAGGACGTGGCTGGTCGCCTCCCCGACTCCCACCCGCAGCAGGCGTGTGTCTGACGCAGCCCACACGGACGGCGCTGGCCAGTTGGGAGCAGGGAGGTGACAAGGTGGGTAAATCCACACCTAATGGGTGCGGAGCGCACCGTCTGGGGGTCGGGCAGGCTTGTAGCTTTGGCTCAGGCAGTGCAAAGGCAACTTAACATGTTTGTGCCCCCATAACATTCTGAAATTTAAAAAAAAGGAATCAAATAAGGACAGTGCCAGAGGCCATCCCCCAGAGTCCTCCACGGGCTGCTAGCCCGGCATCGAAGTCACACCTGGGCTCTGCACTTCTGAGACGCCCGTGGCCGGGTGCAGGCTGGGGGCTCATCTGAGACACTCTGGGCTTAAATGCCATAAGCCACGGACTGGGAGGATATTCATCAGCCCGGCTGAACGTAATGTCAATATTCTCGCCTTTCGTTCCTGTACCTGAGTTAACATTTCACCCTGTTTTCTTGAGAATTAGGGCTATAAATGACATTTACTTTGCTTGTCATGAAATGCATAGAAGACATTCAACTTTATTTTCAGGGGTTAATGGAGGTTTTGCAAGCTACTGCTATTTATCATAATAAAGGGCAAAAAGAATGTGAAATTGCATAAATGCAACAAGGAGTAAATTTCACTGCTGTGTATTTATTTGCATTCTGTTCCCTTTCTCAGCCTTTATTGAATTTTTTTCCTGGAAGGAAGAACACTGGCTTAGCAAACGTGCCCTGAGCTGCAGGACCAGCCCTGCTTCCTGCCGCAGGCTTGGGGGGCTGTGTCCCACCTGCAGAGTGAGGGTCCTAACGCCGGCTCTGGTAATCGAGCAGTAATCAAGGCTGCCCTGGTCCAGTGCCCAGGCATGGGTGGAGCTGGGCCGCAGCTCCCCTGTCCCCTCCTGCACCCCTGCACCCAGGCACAGCTCAGCAGGGGCCGTTCTGACCAGCAGTCGTCACCTGCGGAAGTAGCTCCCAAGAGGGGAGTCGGAGGAAGCCAGGGTGGGGACACAGGACGGGGAGCCCACCCCGACCCAGGGGCAGCCTCCACCCACAGAGCAGGTCCGGAGGCAGGTGAGGGGCCACGCGATCTCGGGGGACCCTGGAGTTCTGGGATGACCCAATCCAGGGCTGCCAACACCGCCACTTTCCACTCCGCGTACCGGAGCCAGGCGGATCGCCCCAAATGCCCCAAATGCTGAGGCCTCCTATTGTGTCACCTGCACCCTCCCAGTCCCTCCGCTGGCAACTCCCAGGTGTGCAGAGACACCCGTGTCCCGTGGGCTGGGTGACAGGCGGGAACCCCCTTTCCGGGGACCTCACGGGCTTCTCTGTACCCAAATCCCATCTCAAGTATCGTGGTCTCTGGACGTCTGTGGGGAAGAGGTCTTGAGCAGGAAATCGCTGATGTCAGAAACACCGGGCTTCATTTTGGTGGGCCACGCTGTGGCTCGGTCTGGACCAGCTCAGGCCGCCCCTCCCCTGAGCCACACGACCCCCTCCCCACCCTGCAGACAAATGCTGGGGCCTCTGGCAGGGAGCAGCTGAGGTACAAAGGTGCCAGTGCGGTCACGTTTGGGCTCCAGGCTCCCCTGGGCACAGCGGCCCAGGGCAGGGTCCCAATGGGGGCAGGGCAGGGAGGCTGCTGGGACACCTGGGGCGCGGCGCTGGGACGTCACCGTGCAAGTCAGCACCCTGCGGACAG
The DNA here is from genome assembly GCA_963574885.1 of Lepilemur ruficaudatus. Classification (NCBI taxonomy): domain Eukaryota; kingdom Metazoa; phylum Chordata; class Mammalia; order Primates; family Lepilemuridae; genus Lepilemur; species Lepilemur ruficaudatus. The sequence continues at coordinate 31,796 of CAUYRT010049787.1, forward strand.
TACTCAGGCGGGGCACGTCCCTCTAGCTCTGCAGGGAAAACGCCCACCGAGAGCCCGGTGTCCAGCACCGTGGGCCAGCGTGTGGCTGGAGAGCTCACCGTCCTTGGCCACTTCCGCGATGGGCACACTGTGCTTCTGTGCCATGTACCCCAGGAAGGAGAAGACCACGAAGCCGGAGGAGAAGCTCGTCAGGGAGTTGATGGAGGTGGTGATGAGTGCATCCCTGCAGGAGCAAGATAGGCCGCCCCGTGCCCAGCTGAGCTGCAGCCGCAATTTCCCGGCTATTACCCCTCATTTCCTGCGTGTGGGAGGGGCGGGCAGGGCTTGGAGGGGCTGTTTCTCATCCCGGCAGCCTGCAGAGCCTGTCTTTGGGCCAATGTGGGCCCCAGCCCAGTTGCCCGAGGCTCCTGGGTGCCAGCGGGGCTCGTGGGATGGGTGGGTAGAGCAGACGTCACCCCTCACGCCCTGCTAGGTGCCCACCCATGCGCTGGGGCTGCCAGGTAGGGCGCCCAGAGCCCAGAGGAGCATGCACTGCCCGGGGCCACCTTAGAAACCTGCCTAGGCAGGTCTGGGGGACCCAGAGGCTGCTTTCGGGAGCCCCCAGGGCCGAGGGCCAGATGGGAGGGAGGAGCAGGGTGGGGTTGGACTAGAGACCAGGTCCTCCTCCCGGGTGCCGGTCGGTCACTGCAGCGCAAGGACCACATGCTTCACGTGCTGGCGCCCAGGCCAGGCGAGGCTGTCTCGGGACCCGCTGTCCTGTGTCACCCTCTGGGGGGCCCCCACACAGTCTGTCTGCGCGTTGCGTCACGCACTGTCTCTGTAGTTTTACCGTCTTTCCGTCCTCATGGTGTGAGAGAAAGTAAACACAAGCCAGCAAAGGTCAGAGAACTTGTGTCCAGATTAAGTTCCGTGTCTCTCTGGAGGAGGACTGTGGGTCCAGCATGTGGCTCCAGGGGTGGAGCCCGAGCAGGGCAGGACGGAGCCCCTGGGCGGAAGGGCCGTGTCCCCGTGGGGTGGCACCCAGGTGTGCTGCCCGCGTGGGGGGGTCTGGTCAAAGCTGGGGCTCCCCTGGGTGACGCCCGTCACACATTTCAGGGCCTTCCTTGCAGGGGAACTTCCTGCTGGTCGCTGCCCCATCGTAACTTCCACTTTAGAAGCCACGTGGCTTAGAGGTTTTGTGGGCTCCGTTTGTCTCCCCTCTCTTCACCTGGGGACACGTCATTGCCACAGGTCACTCACCCTGCCCCGGTACCAGTGACGCCCTGGCTTGACCCTGCAGCCCTGCTCACCTGTAGCAGTCGTTGGTGAATTTGTTGTAGCTGGAGAAGGCGATGAGCACCCCGAACCCCACGCCCAGCGAGAAGCACACCTGGGTGGCGGCGTCAATCCAGACCTGCCGGGAGCCGGGCGGGAGAGAGCGGGGAGGCAATTAGGGTAATTGCGGAAGCACATTCAGCCCCGGCGCGAGCTGGGCTGTCACCAGGCAACTGTGCAGACGCTCCGCCCGCCAGACACCGCTAGACGCCCAGGGCTCCCTGGGACAGTGGTGCCCCATCCGGGCCCCTACACCTGCCCCGTAGGTGCCTGGGGTCATCCCTGTTCCCTGCCGTCTCCGGCTCTCTCCTCTTCGTCCAGCCACCCATCTGTCATCTCCAGCATCTGTCAATCATCCATCTCCTGTCTGTATCGCTATTGGTTACCTGCCATCCATGCTTCCTGCAGCCCCCACCTTGTAACGGGCTCCTCTGGGCTGAGCGCCCCCAACCCACGCTGGCACCTGCTTTGCTCCCTCCTGGCAGACGCCCCAGGCACTGGACTGCCCTCCATTGTTTGTCTTTGACTCTGGCACACACACCCCTGCAGATACCCCTGGGTCCCGCGTTGACGTCCCCAGGTGGGTCCCCGGCCCTCTGCTGACTGGGCCGTCCTTCCTCATCCTCCCCTCCCCCAGCTCCTGTGGGACAGGTGCCTGCCATCACTGCACGGGCTTCCCCGGCAGCATCCAGACAAGCTACCACCACCCTGCCGGCCCTGCTGCCTCTTGGATGCCGTGTCCACACCGTCCTCTCTGCACCTGCCAGGCCCTGCCCTACGGGCCTCCTGGGGCCTCGGGCCCACGCCTGCCTCAGGTGCACCTTTCTTTTTTTTTTGAGACAGAGTCTCGCTTTGTTGCCCAGGCTAGAGTGAGTGCCGTGGCGTCAGCCTAGCTCACAGCAACCTCAAACTCCTGGGCTCCGGCTATCCTCCTGCCTCAGCCTCCCAAGTAGCTGGGACTACAGGCGTGAGCCACCACGCCTGGCTAATTTTTTGTTTCATTTTTAGTTGACTGGCTAATTTTTTCTAGTTTTAGTAGAAACGGGGTCTCGTTCTTGCTCAGACTGGTCTCGAACTCCTGATCTCAAGCAATCCTCCTGCCTCGGCCTCCCAGAGTGCTAAGATTACAGGCGTGAGCCACCGCGCCTGGCCAGGTGCCTTTCTGATGTGCTCCAACCTGACCCACCCGCACCGGCCAACGACCTTGTGAAGGGCCTCCTGGCCCAGCCTCGCCCCTGAGCTCCAGCGATGCCCTGTGACAGCTGCCGTCTCCGCCACTTCTGTTTCTGGGCCTGTCCCTGCTCCTCCCTCTCTTGGGGGACCCGTCCCCCCGGCCCCGCCAGGCCTCTCCTCACGAAGCCTCCTCCAGATATTTAGCCACAGCTACTCCTGCCTTTGCTGGAGGACTTGGGCTTGGTGTCTGACCCCACGCGATTCAGGTCATGTCCTGGTGTCCCGAGCAGGGCCCTGGTTTCTGCAGCTCACATCTTAGCCCTGCTGGACGCCCGACGTGGAGCCGTGCAGGGCTGCTGTCTGCACGGGCAGTGACGCCCACAGGTGCAGGTGGGGTGACCCCCGGTGGGGGGAGGTGGGATCAGACTGTCCCCAGGGAGCAGCGGGAAGCCCACCCTGACCTCCTCATTCTTCGCCCACTCGGCCACCCGCTCTGCTCACAGGTCCCCCTGCCCCGCCAGACTGTGACTCCGCCGGGAGGCTCAGGAGCACCTGCTGAACTCACAGGGCGAGAGGAATTCCTGCCCAGCCACTGCCTGTGGGACGTCCCGCCCGGAATGCAGGTGCCCCGGGGGACTGCAGCTTGGCGAGTGGGGTGTACTCACGGACGCCTCACAGAGCCGGTAGAAGTCCACGCTCAGGTACGCTCTGATGCCGTCGATGGCTCCAGGGAGGGTGACTCCACGCAGGAGCAGGGCAGTGAGCACTATGTACGGCATGGTGGCCGTAATCCACACCACCTGCAGGAGAGCACAGCGTCAGCGCTGCACGGGCCAGCACGGCGGGGCCCTCGGTGGCATGGATGCTGGCCCCAAACGAGCACAGGCTTGTCCTAAAGACAGAGGTGGCCTCTGGCTGGGAAGCCCAACATCCCTGACGTCTGCCGGTGCCAGCTCAGTGCATAGCAAATGCACGTGGAGTGAGAGGGTTGGACGCCTCCTGTCTTGTGCGCCTTCCCCAGGTTTCAATACGGGAAGAACAATTCGGCAAGAAAAGCACATTCTTGTTCTGCGTTGGGTCTGTCCAGATGGTCAGCAGTGGCTGGATCTCTGGCGTGAGGGTGCGAGCAGATTCACACTGACCATGCACACATGTGCCTCGACGTGGGGGGACTGACTCTGGGGTCTGTCACTGTGGGAAGGTCCCCACATGCCTGCACCACACGGCCTGTACTATTGCAATCGAAGGACACAGTTTGGTCAAAATTGGTTTTCACGCCCATGTAACAACCAAAGTATTTTCACCAGCAAAAAGAAGTGTGTTGTGCAGACTTTCTGCTAGGAACACTTGCCTGTGGGCGCTCTCCCTTCTCATGTCCTTTCACAAACAGCCACGTGTCCATCTCAAACCCCAATCACAGCCACGTGTCCCCCCCAAAACCCAACACAGCCACGTGTCCACCCAAAACCCAACCACAACCACGTGTCCACCCAAAACCCAACCACAGCCACGTGTCCACCCCAAAACCCAACACAGCCACATGTCCACTTGGTGGCCTCATGTCCACAGGCCTGGCTGGCGTGGCCTCTGAGTCTCACCTTTCCTGAAGTCTTCACCCCCTTCCACAGGCTGAAGTAGAGCAGGACAATGACCAGCACCAGGCATGCTGTGAGCTGCCACCGCGGAGGGCCCAGGTCGTCAATGCCACGGCTCTGGTGGAGGTGCAGCACACCACGCCTGGGGAGGAAGTCAGCGGGGCATTCTGGAGGGAGCTTCCCCTCACCCAGAGCTGGAACTGAAGGCTGAGCTTGTCCAGAGACCCGCCTTTCCTAGCCCAGCAGGGCAAAAACACCTGCTCTAACGGGACCGGAGACCCAGGGCCCGTAGCGGAGGCATCAGGGCTGCAGAGCAGAGGGACATGGCATGTTGAGAGGCCCAGGAAGCCCAGACCCGCCCCTGCCCTCAGCACACCTGCTCTTTGGAGCTGGGGAGGGGACGGGCACCTTGCGTCTTTGAAGGAAAGGAGCCACAGAAACCAGAGGGAGGTGCTGAGGGATGCTGGCACCCGCTGCCCGTGGGACCGTCCCAGGCTATCCCTCTGCAGGGCGAGGCCCAGCGGGCACTGAGCAGTAGTGCCTGGAGCAGGTGCCTGCACTGTTTCCCAGGGTAGTGGCTCACGGCACCCACCCACACAGCCCGCTGCTTTAAGGACCACACGCAGCTCCATGTGGCTTTTGGGATCCACCTCTGAGGGCAGGACCAGGCGAGGGAAGGGGGTTGGGCTCACAGCAGACAGCCGCGCCCTGCACCCTTCACTCCGGCAGGGATCCCGGGCCCTTTCTGCACAGTGACTTGCAAATCCTGCTGTTGCATGGGGAAGGTGGAGGCTCTGCTGCTTCCCCTGAGCCAGCTCTGCAGACGGCCCTGGCGCCCACGGGGACTCTAGTGGCCGTGCTGCCACCACGGAAGGTGGAGGAGCCACATGGGGAAGGAGCTACTACCTCCCAGACCTTCTGTTATTGTGGGTCCCCCGAGGTCCCAGGAAATAACTCCCGATACCCACAGCAGGACACGCACCCCGGCTCATGGAGCTTGCCGCCTGTGGCACCACCACACGCGGCAGCCCCCAGCCTCCTGCACGCCTAGACCTGGTGGCGGAGGACCATTTGCCCACTGCTCGGGGGAAGGAGCAAGCGTGGCTGTGCACGGCCACGTCCTGTGAGCCGGGCGAGGGAGGCGAGGGAGGAGGTGAGGGGCCGAGGCACCAAGAAGGAATGTGCCCCCCCCCAGCTCGTTCGCTGTGGAGCCCTTGCCCTGCGGTGGGGGGTTGCTGCTGCGGAAGGGGCAGGGGGCTTCCACTCCTGGCCGTGACGGAATGGCATCTGGACAGCTAGGACACTGGACAAAGGGCACCAATTGGGTGATTCAGACACTGGACTGGAGGCCACGTGGGGCCGAGGTCCCTGAGGTGAGCCCGGGAGGACCAGCTCCCCTCCTGTGGCCGTGGGGGATGGCCCTGGTGCAGCTGCGTGAGGGACGGTGGTCAGAGCTCAAGGGTTTGAGGTGCTGGGAGCTGCAGGGCAGAGCCCGGAGAAGGAGGGGATATGCCGGGAAGGGTCGCCATAAACCTGCGCGAGGGTCTGCGAGTCTTTGCTGGACATGTGGCCCCGTCACAGCTGAAACTCTGCAGGACCGGGCAGCACGGGGCTGGGAGCGGGAGCCGGCTGGTCCCCAGGGTGCACACAGGCGGGGAGGGTCGTCCCGCCAGCCAGGGAGAGGCCTGCTGGTCATGAGGGAGCTCAGTAGAGACCCTGCAGGACCACACTGCCAGACAGGGAGAAACTGCTCCCAAGGCATGGGCCGCCCCAGAATCCCATTAACAAAGCTTGAAGGCAAGCTTCTAACGCCCTGGCAGAACAAATCCAACACTCTGTAAGGGAAGACAGCAAGATCTAAATACCCACTAATGTAAAAGTCACCAAGTCCAGCAACTAATAAAAAATTACTAGACATAACAGAGTAAGAAAAGGTGACCAATAGCCAAGAGAAAAAATCAGTCAGTAGCTGTTTTAGACCAGACACAAAAATTAATTCAAAATGGTAAAAGGAGCCAAATGTAAGCGTTAAATCTAGAAAACTCTTGGAAGAAGTCCTAGGGGATAATCTTCATGACCTTGGATTTCGCAATGGATTCTTAGATATGATACAAAAGAAACAACAGAAAATCTGGACTCCATCGAAATTTAAAACTTTTGTGTATCAGAGGACACTATCCACAGAGTGAACAGGCAAACCACAGAACAGGAGAAAATATTTGCAAATCATGTATCAATCCGATAAAAGAATGATATCCAGAATATATAAAGAACTCAACAACAAAAACTCAAACAACAACCAAAACACAAACAACCCAATTCAAAAATGGGCAAAAGACTCAGACAGACATTTTTCCAGAGAAGGCAGGCAAATGGGCGGCAGGCCCAGGGAAGATGCTGAACGTCACTGATCGTTAGGGAAACGTACATGGAAACCACAATAAACACCACTTCACACCCAGTAGGACGGCTACGGCCAAAACAAAGAAAAGATGTTGTCACTCCAGGGTGTGAAGAAAGGGGACCCTGCGTGTTGCTGGTGGGAACATAGCATGGACAGTTCAGCCACTATGGGGTGCAGCTCGGGGTCCCCAGCACTGCAGACAGGATTGTTTCATAGTGTAGTAATCCCACGTCTCGGTGTAAACTCGAGAGACGTGGATGCAGGGACTCAGACAGGTGTCCACACGCTGGGGTTCACAGGCGCGTGACTCACGACGGCCAACACGTGGAAGCAGCTGACAGATGACAGATAAACCAAATGCGATCTGTATGTACAGTGGATGGTTACGTAGCCTTAAAAAGGAATGAAACTCTGACAGCGGATAAACCTGAAGATGCACCACATGAAATAGGCCAGACACGAAGGACACAGCTCGCACGATTCCCTCCCCACCCTGTGAGGTCCCAGAGCAGCCACGTTCCCGGAGGTGGAGAGTAGGTGGTGGGTGCCAGGGTCTGGGCAGGGCTGGGATCCGATGGGGACAGCATTTAATGGGGACAGAGTTTCAGTTTGAGTGGATGAAAAAGTTCAGGTGGACGGTGGTGATGGTCGCACACTGTCAATGTGCTTCATGTCCCTGAACTATGCACTTAAATATGGTTAAGATGGCAAATTTTATGCTCTGTGTAGTTTATCACTATAATTCCCACGCCCAGTAAGACCCAGTGCTTTTCAGTAAAACCAAAGCTGAGAGAACTCATTGCCAGCAAGTCCACGTTGTAAGAAATATTACAGGAAATTCTTCAGATGGAAGGAAAATGGTATCAAATGGAAACTCGGATCTACGGAAAGGGTAGGAGAGCACCAGGCACAGTGACCGTGTAGATGGATATACAATGTTTCTTTGCTGTTTTAAATTTATTTTAAATGTAATTGTTTAAAGCAAAAACAATAACAGTGTATTGTGGAGTTGATAACATATCATAGAAACAAAATCTGGGACAACAACTGCATAAGGACAAGAAGAAATAAAAAGAGGAAACAAGAAACAAAGAAGAGATGGGACCAAAAAAAGAAAGAAAGAAAGAAATAGCGTGACGAAAGACCTAAACCCAGCCACACTGACAATCATTGCATTGAAACACCAATTAAAACACACAGATTGTCACATTGGATAAAAAGCAAGGACCAACTCTAAGCTATCTACAAGGAACCCACTTTAAATATACTGACACATTAGGTTAAGAATAAAAGGATGGAAAAGATACACCGTGCAAACACTAACCATAGGAAAACAGGGTAGCCATGTTAATATCAGGCAAAACAGACTTCAGAATGAGAAGTGGAACACGAAGCACATCTCACAGGGCTAAAGAGGTCAGTCTGAAGAGTTAGTGTCCATAAACACGCATGCACTTTGTGACAGAGCTTTGGAACACATGGATGAAGCAAAGACTGATAGAACCGTGAAGAGAAGTAGACAAATCTGAAATTACAGTTGATATATTGATATCCCTTTGTCAGTAACTGATAGAACAAATAGATAGAAAATCAGTAAGGATGCAGAAGACTTGAACACTAAAATGAAGTTACATGGCCTCATTGACATTTATGCAACTGTCTACCAACAGCGGCAGAATACACATTTGTTTAAAGTGCACACAGAGCATTCACCAATGCAGACCATATAGTAAGTCATAAAATGAGTCTCAGTATATTTTAAAATATTAAAGTTTTATAAGCACATCATCTTGCCAGAACAGAATTAAATTAGAAATCAATAACAGCAGCATCTAGAAAAACTTCAAATATTTCAAATTAAACAACAAACTTCAAAAAATGTCTGACTAATCAAATAGACATCAAAAGAAAGATGAGAGAATACTTTGAACCGAATGAAAATAAAAACACAATATATCAAGATTTGTGGGATGCAGCCAATGCAGCCCCGTAGAGGCAAATTTATAGCTTTAATCGACACCTTCCTAATTTATGCTAAGTAGTGTTGATAAGTGTTTATGGAAGTGAGGGGAACTTTGAACTGGTTGGAGCTCTGTGGGACTGTGTTTGGGTTTCTCAGCCCACATGCACTTTCCTGGCTGGACTTCACATTTACCAAGCTGCTGACAACGTCATTTCACAACTTCAAAGGTGCCAGCGATGCACTTGTGGTTTCTGCTCTGAACCTGTAACACTTTCTCAAGTATACCCAATAGGAATGGAAACTGGAAACATGCCAGCCAGTGCAGGGATAGTGAGGAAACAGGTACTGAGAGAGAAACATAGGACTTTACAGAAAGGGCAGCTTGGGGACAAATACTATTCCTTTATTTTTCTCAGATAAGAAGCCACTGAGGATAAAAGTAACACTTCCTGGCTCAGCCATTTGGCACTATTTAATCTCCAGGCTTCCTTTCCTTTCTCTGCAGGAGTCATTTCTGTCACCTCCTTCAGGCAGGTGGGCCGCTGCCCAGGAAGGGGCTGCAAGGCAGGACCTGGGGGCTGGGGAGTCATCAGCGTCCATGGGAGCCTTGTCATTTGTCAACCCTGGCAGGCTCTGGGCCGAGCCTGTAAACAGGCGCACATTGGTGTCTGGACGGGCAGCAGTCCCTTTGGAATCGGACGTGGCCAGGGTCTTGCCAAGGACCTGGAGTGAAGATGCCTGGACGAAGCCCTTTCAGATCTACTCCTGCTAATGTCTCAGTTGTGAAATCACGACGTGGCAGATTCCGTCCTTTGTGTAGGAAACTGCATCATCCCTGTGCGGTTGCTGACACAGCCATGCAAGCCCACTGTGCGGGACGGACAGCTTGGCTGTGGGAATGGTCGCTGTCATCTTGGCCTCTGCGGCTTTCTGTAGTGGGCCGTGCACCCCCTAATTACATGTGCCTGTGGGAATGGCCACCCCTTTTCCAGTGACCTGCTTTATCTTGGCCTCTGCGGCTTTCCGTGGTTGGCCGTGCACCCCCTCACTACATATGCCTGTGGGAACAGCCACCCCTTTTCCAGTGACCTGCTTATCTTGGTCTCTGTGGCTTTCCGTGGTGGGCCGTGCACCCCCTCATTACATGTGCCTGTGGGAAAGGCCACCCCTTTTCCAGTGACCTGCTTTACATAGTGGGTTCGAATCCCAGCAACCCCCTGCAGTCCTGGACACATTTCCTTCCCACAGGGTCACTGTGGCTGGTCTCTGGTGCCCTCCACCCTGCCGTTAGCAGCACCACCTCAGAGTGCAGGGAGCAGCACCGGAGCCTCAGTGCCCTGCGCCGTTCATGACGCGGCTCACCCCACACACTCCCCTGCTCCCACGTCTGTGCTGGAGGTGCCCAGCTGGAGTGCGGCATGTGCCGGTGCTGACGGGGCCCTCGTGCGGCGGAGGGTTCCAGCCGCTCTGTTCAGTCTTTCTTGCCAGACTGGGAATTTCCAAACAGACTTCACTAGTCTGACATTTTTAAAAAATAATGTTTAATCTTCCCTTCTAGTGTTTTTAATTGTAAGTCATCAGATTAATCATTTTCTCTCTCATTTTCTTATCTGAGAATCACTTAGATGAGCCAACTCTTTCCACACCGCCCACCCGAAGAAAGGTGTTCCCACAACGGTGTCACTAGGCACCTTAGAATGTCTGTGCAGCCTTTCCAAATGTTCCAGACTGCACTGAGATCCACCCTAAATTTGTAAAAGACACACTGGCTTGAGCACTTAGTCACCGTTTTGTCTGTGTGATGATAAAGCCCGCTCCAGAGTGGCTGTCCCTCCGTATCCTTTAGTGATGGGGAAGGGTGGCAGAGTACTCCTGGCGCCTTCACACACTGCGAGGCTCACAGGCTCTTCCCGCGTCACTCTGCCTGTCCCCGTGCCCCCGTGCCCCCGCGCCGTCCCTTCACTGATCACACGCCAACCCTGAGAGCCACGTGTGGCCAGGCCACATTTCCACCAAGGACAGCATTCAACTGAGGCGTGCAGGAAGAGCAGCCACCCCCAGCTGTGGCTGTCTCCTCCCTGAGGACGCCAAAGTCTTCTTTGGCGAGTGGCCGACTGTCCTCCGTTCAGAGAATTTTATCACATCTTGCTGGGCTGTCCCCCATTTCTCCCTGCAAACGCCCACCAGGGCGTCTTTTGGGCAAATCAACAGGGAAAATCCGGGGCGGCTCTTCTCTCTGCTGGCCCCATCCTGAGACCGCGGCCCCTCCCAGAGCTCCTTCGAGGGGAAGCCCCCAGCCCCGCTTGCTGGCCCCCAGTGTGGCTCTCCCTCCCTGACGAGTGGGCGGCCACTCTCTGGGACTCGTCACCCTCCTCCCCCGAGGGTCTTCAGCTGTCCAGTCGCAAGCCCCACCCACAGGGCTGCACCCCTGCCCCACAGCGTCCTGGGCTCTGAGAAAGACCGGGCCTGAGGTGCACTGCCCACGCCGAGGAGGAGTCCAGAACAAAGCAGATTCCGGACATGGAACTCCCGGTGCCAGATCCTAAACACGTGCTGGTGCTATATGCCCCCATCTCCCTCCTGGTGGCATCCCTCCCCCGTCTCCGCCCGCGGCTGCTGCTGTCTCTTGCCCGCGTGAACCGTCTCACCCTCTCTGACGAGACCCCCAGGGCTGGGCGAAGTCCCTTCCTCTCAGGAAAGGCCTCAGTGGAAAATATCAGCACCAAACCCATCTCTGCGGGAGGCCATTTGCCCCAGAGTTTGCCCTGCACCCCAGGGCCGAGCTCTGGGGACAGACCCTACACCCAGCCAAGGCGACAGGCCCCTCCACTCTCGCACTGGCCTGGCCCTCCTGGGCCCGCGCAGCTCACAGACGTGACAACACTTCACTTGCTTCTAAGCGCACTGTTTTCTAACTCAAAACAAATTTTGCAAATGTGTCTGCTTGCTGTGAAAACCTGAATTATTTTATTTTTATTGGTCAAAGTTTCTTTTTCTAAGTTGTCGGTAGGCTCATTTTCACATATAAACAGGAGCGAAATATATCTAAATAGGCAAGTAAGCCCCTCAAAAAGGCACGTCATGGTAAACATGAAATTTTGACCTCGATGGGGTGGGAATCACAGCAGATTCCCTTTCTCCATCTCTGAGACCAACGCCGCATTTTGAGAGAACCCCCCCTGGTCAGAATGGGGCACCCAGCATGAGGCGCGAGTGCTGGGGCTGCTCATACTCGCCCTCCCACGGCACCCAGGTGCACCGTCCTGCCAGCCGGCCTGGCACGTCCCCCGCACAGCCTCAAACTCATATGCCCCCATAATGACAATGAGTTAACTCAGCCCAGGCTAAGTTCTAGCTGGAAATCACTTTGGGGAAGGCTCCACCGTGGGACAGAGAGTGGCCTCTCACAGCAAGTGTTTCTCACACACTCACAGAAGTGCGCACCACATACACACGTGTGTGCACACACGCACATACACGCACACCCGGATTCCAGGAGGGCCAGGAAACAGTGCACTTGTGGGGCAGTCTCGGCCCTTCCAGGCTGGGCCAGGCCCCGTGGTGAGGAAGAGGGGGAGCTAGAGTTGGTGCAGGGCCTGAAAGGGTTAGGAGAGGACTAGCCCCAGGGGGGCCACGAGGGTCCAGGCCCGCAGCGGGGCAGGGAGGAGGGGAGAGCCGGACGGCAGCTGGCTGGGAGCACACGGGTGGGAGGAGGGGAGGACTGGGTGGGGCCCCATGGAAGGAATAGAGCCGTAAGTAGAATGAGCAGAAAACCTCATGACAAGGGGACAGCTGGTGCACCTAGCAGACAGGGTCAGTTCAGTGAACTCGGGGTCTTCCCGGCAGCCAGGCAGCTCAGCCCCAGCCTACACAGAGGAAGGACAGGGCGCAGGGCGCAACCGAGCCCCACACCTCACTGCCCTGGGTGTCTCCCCCAGCCTCCTCCCGCCCCAGACCACCCATGGGAGCAGGAAGGCACCGCTAGGGCCGGCTCAGGCTTCCATGTGTGTTGGGGACTCAAGGCCAAGCTTCTGAGACCACCAACGTGTGATTCAGAAACAGGTCCCACAGAACACTGATGGGACAGAATGCAGCGACAGGTCGGGAAAGGCACGGGAGAGGGTGGCTGGCCACGGTGCCCCGAGTGCCCGGCCCTGCCGACCCTTCCACTCCTGGCGCCGATAGAAGGAGCTGGAGCCACTTACTCAAAGTACTCAGCGGCGGGCGTGGTCCCGAAGGTGTCGTTGAGGCCAGGGCCATCGCTGGAGTTGCCAGAGGGGGCGTCGGAGCAGTTGGGGCTGTTCCAGGTGTTGTTGCAGTGGATCCAGGGCAGCTCCATGGTGAAGGAGGAGAAGAAGTAGTGCAGCGCCCAGGCGATGATGACATTGTAGAAGAAGCCCACGTAGAGCGAGATGAGGATGACCGTGAAGCCCACACCTAGCGGACATGAGCACAGGGCCGTCAGCAGCAGCTCCTTTCGGCCACCCCTGCAGGCACCACCTCCGCCCGGGGCCACCATCCGCCGACAGCCTTAACTCAGGCGACACCTTGAAACTCACAGGGGAAGGCGCGAAAGGGCTGGTGCCGGCTTCACGCTGCCGTCAGAGAAGGGGCTGCCCACCTCCCAATGCCATCTGCATCCACACAGAGACAGTCAGGGTGTCTCGGGGGACATCCAGGGCCATTGCAGGGGATCTGGGACCACCCTCATACACCCAAGGTCACCAGGGCCAGCAGGGCCACCCACAGCCATGCCACCCATCACCTCGTAGCCGCCCAGGATCAACCAGGGTCACCCAGGGTCATCTATGCCATTAGGGCTATCAAAGGTCACCCAGGATCACCCAGTAATACCCAGTGTCTCCCAGAGTCATTCAGGGCCACCAATAGTCACTAAGGGACAACTAGGGTCTTCCATAGCCATCTACAGCCTCCTGGGCTCATTCAGGACCAGCAAGGACATCCATGACCACTCATAATCTTGACCCAAGAAACCTTGTGAAGGTTTCTTGACCTTCACAACAGAGTGACAAGGCCACCACTGGCTGATGTGGCCCCCAGAGCAAAAGGGCTTGCCCTGACCTGCAGCACAACAGTGTCAGGGCACCCCGTCCAGGCTCACCCTCTCTCCTGCACCGCTGTCCAGCAGCCCCAAGCGCCTGGGTGAGGGAAGTGGTGCCCTCGGAAGGTGGTTGCCAGGGCCAGCTGTTCCTTTGGTCACTCTGAGCTCTGCCCTTCTGGAAGGCAGTGCCACTGGCCTGGCCCACTGAAGCGTGGCCCCTATTCAACCAGCCACGTTGCCCATATTCCTCTGTAAGCCCATGTAAGCTCAGCCCCAGGAAATCCACTTTTCTGTTTGAAGTAAGAACGTTCTTGTGATCACCGCTCATCATATCACCCCAGGCTCAAATCAAGCCTCACCTGATACATTTCTTCCATATTTAGCGCCACGGGGAACTGTCTCCCCTAAGGAGGTGGTGGGCTTGCTCCTTTCTTATGTTTCCAATGACAATAATACTGGAAACATGATGTGTTTCTCTTTTGTCTGACTCCCAGGAAGTTCAGGGCTAAATGCGAATTTCAATCATTGCTCTTAACGTTGATTTCTATTTTTCTTAGTATTTCTTCATATTAACCTTGTATGTAATTTGTTTTGTTTCACTTTAAGCCATGTTAAATTCTTTTTTAGAAAAAGGGAGAATTTGTTCAATCACACTAAAATATTACTGACTGCACAATATTATGAAATATTTTATATTCACTACGATAGGGTGGTGGCGTTTCCACAGTATACGTAAAATGGGGGTTTGTCTTTGGCGATTAAGCGGACAACCTGAGAAGGCGCCTCCTGCTAAAGTCGGTGCTCAGCCCTCAAGAGAGCATGGAGCTTCCCTCTCCACCACCGCAGACGCCAGCACACCCAGGGCACCCGCCACGCTGGCGTCAGGAGACGGTGTCGTAAATGCACACACGTGTCCCAGGAACTCCAGCTGCAGAAACACTCCCTCCGTCCCTCACAGGAGTGGGTGGGCAGGTCTTGCTGAAGGGGCAGGAGAGAATTCCTCCCCTGTCAGTCTGTGTGTCCTTAGCGTCTGCCTGTGTTCATGCGTGTGTGCATGTGTGTGCGTGTATGTGCGTACTCATACCAGGGAGAGACAGAGAAAGAATGAGAGAAGAAAGAAAGGAGAGAGACAGAGAGAGAGTGAGACAGAGAGGGAGAAAGAGAGAGATAGAGAGACAGAGACAGAGTGAGAGAGACAGAAGGAGAGTGAGAGAGACAGAGAGAGAGAGAGAGAGAGAGAGGAAGGGAGAGAGGGACAGAGACGGCAAGGCAGGGAGAGGGGACCATGCAACCCACAGTGGCTCTGGCAGCTGTGCCCAACCAGAGGGGCTCTGGAGGGTCCACCCAGGGAAACCGGGATGAGTTGCGGGCTCTAACGCCAGTGGCCGTCTCAGCTCCTGGTTAGGAGCAGGGGGTGGCCCCAGGCCTCCGGGGGGAGCGGGCAGAGGCAGGATCCCCAAGAGTGGAGCTCTGTCCCCCAGGAGAGACCTTGAGGGGCCATGGACACACAGTCCCCTCTGAGGAACTGGAACCTTTTACGCCTTTTATTATTTTGGGCATTTTAACTGATGTCTTAGTTTACCATGTGGGACTTCTATTTAGTGAGATATGAAAACAGATTTCTTCTAACTAAATAAATAATAGATGTTTTTAGGAGATGAAGGAGGGGAGAGAAGGTGCGTGAATCGGGGTGTCCGGGAGGGCACGGGCTTTGCCGCTGCTCTTTGAGCGAGCGGCCCCATCTCCCGCGAGGTCGGCACCCTGCGGATGGGCTAGAACCCGCCAGGTAGGAAATGACCCGCCAGGAACTGTCGCTGTTTTGGTATTAGGCTGTTCAAGGCATCTCTGCCTTAAAAAACTATCTTGTTTTCTTGGACTGATTCATTTAGCTCTTCATTTTTGCACAAAGACACCAAAGCCGCACAGTCCACGTTCTGTGACCTGCGGTTTTCCTCAGTCACCGTCATGGGACGATCCTTCCTGTGGCCTCTGTCGGCCCCTGCACAGCCTCCTCCGCACTGGGGTGGAGGCCAAAAGCCAACCCGGGACGCCGGGGGCTGGGTGCAGGGCTGTGACGCTGAGCGAAGGGCTGGGCCAGCGGTGACTGTCCAACTTCAGGTTCTGAGGCTGTGCCCGAAACAGGGCGAAACAGCCCAACCCACGGCTGCCTTTCTCCAGGATGGGGGCCGACACACACGTGACCAAAGCCAGACGCTCTCCATTAGCCCAGGTTAAGTCTGTTAGCATCGCATGGTGCTTCGAAGTTCTTGGAAATCGCTTACTGGCACGTTGTAAACTGCATCGGAGCAGCCCACGCCGGCGGCTGGCAGAGAACGCCCTTTCTGTGGCACCACGTGTGGCCAGGTCCTGGCGTGAATCACCCCCTTTTTCCTCCTGCCACCCCTTGCCGGATTCCCGCACGTAAAGAGGTGGATTTAATTCTGTCCAACGTCAGGGTCGCTCGCAGGGAGTGGGAGCACAGGGCGGAGTCATGTGAGGGACGTGCAACGTGCTCCAAACTCGACGGGGCGGCTCTGGAAGACCCAGCAGAGCACAGTCTGGCATCGCCGCCGCCTGCGTTGCAGCGTGAGGCTGACCCCTCAACACGTCCTCTGGGTGAGGACGGGAGCTCCGTCTCCACTTCAGCACTGCCAAGCCTCGGAACACTCAGATCATGCGCTCGGCACCGCTGCGGCCGAACTCAGAAGCGACGTCTCCTGAAACACGCCAGTGCTGCTGGGAGGACTCACACGCATCATGAACTGTTGTCTGGGTTCACCGACTTTGACCAAATCAGCGTTGCGCCAATGAATAGACAACGCAATGCCCGGTTCGCCATGCGCACCTGCCTCTAGAGAGATTCCTGGGTCTTCGGCTGGCTGCTGCACTCGTCCCCTGGGGAACTGTGATAGTGACAGACGAGTTTCAGGTGATTCCTCAGTTTTGCCTTGACCTTCAGATCCCACCAAAGGGACGCCCTACACGGGCGTCTGTCTCTCCCTGCAGGTGTGTAAGGGGTAGGTGGAGGGAGGGGGTCTCTCTTTTTGCCGTTCCATTTCAGTGTGGGCCAGTAGATCATGAAGAGTAGGAAGAAACTGCCACAGTCTGAAGACTCACCAAGCAGGCCACTAAGAACGAACAGCACTCTAAGACCTGGCCAGTCTCAGCATTCCCACACTGCCAGGAGACTTTCTGTCCCGGAGCCTGACCTCAGCCACAGCGAGATGCCATCTGTCTCCACTACTGAGACAAGCCAGTGAGTGGCTCATCTCTGAGAATCAGCCGCTGACCTGTCGATGGCACATCCTGGGGACACCCAGGGCTTCTGTTCTCTTCTAAACACACCGACTTCATAAGAGCTTCTGAGAAAATCCGAAGACTGATCTTTTAATAGTCATTTACCTCTTGAGTGCCACTCATGTGTCCCTGAGGAAGTGCCCCAAATCCTCCCTGAACCTCTGGCTCCTGGGAAGCATCATTGGCCCAACAGGCAGATACAACCCAGAGCTGGGCTCAAACCCTGCTCTGCACCTGACCAGGTGACAGAAGGAATCACTCAAGCCCTCTGATCCTCCACACAGTGTGGCCCTCCCCTGGACTCTCATGAGGAGGGAAGGGCAATCCTGGGGAGGGTGAGTGCTGGGCGGGCCACCTGCACTCAGTGTGAGGGGTGCTGCTTCAGGGTGGCATCAGCAGCCGTGAAGGCTTATTGATGACTAGATAGATGATTGATAGGTGGATGGATGGATGGATGGGTAGATGATAGATGGATGGATGGGTATATGATAGATGACAGGTGGATGGATGGATGGGTGGGTAGATGATAGATGGATGGATGGGTATATGATAAATGATAGGTGGATGGATGGATGGATGATTGATGAATGGATGGGTGGATGGAAGGGTAGATGTAAGATGATAGATGGATGATGGACGGGCAGATGATAGACGGATGGATGGATGGATAGATGATAGATGGATGATGGATGGATGGATAGACAGATGATGGATGATGAATGGATGGATGGGTAGATGATAAACAGGTGGATGGATGGATGGATGATTGATGGATGGATGGGTGGATGGATGGGTAGATGTAAGATGACAGATGGATGATGGATGACTAGATGGGCAGATGATAGACAAGTGGATGGATGGATAGATGATAGGTGGATGGATGGATGGGTAGATGATGGATGGATGGATGGATGGGTAGATGATAAACAGGTGGATGGATGGATGGATGATGGATGGATGGATGGATGGATGGGTAGATGATGGATGGATGGATGGATGGGTAGATGATAGATGGATGATGGATGGATGTATAGACAGCTGATGGATGATGAATGGATGGATGGGTAGATGATAAACAGGTGGATGGATGGATGGATGATGGATGGATGAATGGATGGATAGATGATAGATGATAGGTGGATGGATGGGTAGATGATAGAAAGGTGGATGGATGGATGGATGGATGGGTAGATAAATGATAGCTGGATGGATGGATGGATGATTAATGGATGGATGGATGGATGGATGGGTCCATACATACATGTTTTATCTTATCTACCATCTTAATGCCTTGACAAAATAAAACCACTAATGAACTGCAGAACAGCTTCACCTGGGAGCAGGGAGATCCCTGGTCATTACAGATTTTTAAAGTAAGACCCAACCTAAACTGACCTGTGCATATTCCTATGTGTCTTAGCGAGGTAGGACCACGTGCACACGATGTGGCTGGCTCAGGTGAAGCTCCAGGGCCATCACTGTGGTCTGCACTGTGCCAGGGTGAAATGAGAGGCCGAGCCTTACCTTTCAGTATGGGGCAGATCTTCCAGACGCCGGCAGCCCCTTCCCGGTTGAACTGCCCGAGGGCCAGCTCCATGTAGAAAAGCGGCATCCCAGCAATGACCATGAAGAGCAGATAGGGGACCAGGAAGGCACCTGTGGGGCACAATGGCATGTCAAAGAGAGCTCAGGGGTGTGGAAGGGCCCATCTTTCACCATCAGAGCTCGGGCTCCACTGTCCCAGTCAGCCACCCACGTCCGGGGCACGACGTTTGCACCCGGTCTCAGGCAGGAGGCTCCCTACACGGCACCCCAGAGGGAAGTCTCGGCTGGGGCAGGCGGATCTCCCCTCCATGCCTGTCGCCCACTGCTGTCAGTGTCTAGACTCGTCCTTCCAGAAACCCCTAGGTGTCCCCCGCTCCTAGTCCAGCCCTTCAAGGAGCAGGTGCAGCCTCACCCAGTCCTCCCCGGTGTGGCTCTGGCACGTTCCTGGCCTGGCCTTTGGCCTCTCTGTGTCTTGATCCTGTTTTCGTCTTGCTTTGTGAGTCTTCCGGGATCTGTGGGCCCAGCTCTTCCCCCGGCCCTAAGCGGGTTCCACCACCCCGTCCCTGGCTCCCTGCAGTCAGAGCCTGCCTCCTGTGGGGCTGTGGCCAACAGGTGCTTGCAGTGCCAGTGCTGGGTGTCCCCAAGGGAGAGCCTAGTTCCTTCCCTGCAGGCACAAAGTCCAAGGTCCTGTGGTCTCGGCCTCCTAAATGCCCTTTGCTCTCCCCTAATCTGACCCCAAGGGAGGGAGCCCTTTGCCACACTCTCCTCTGGGGGTGCATGGAGACCCCGTGCTCTGTCTTGGGGCAACTTGTTGTGCCCGCTTAGACCTCAGTCTTCTTGTCTGCAAGACAGGCGTCATGACGCCAGCCTCCTCATGGGCACGCTGTGGGGCCTGCCCCAAGAGACCTTTCTAAAGCCCTTTGTCCGCAGAGGGACCAGTTGCGGAGGCCCAAAGAGGCTCGTGGGAAAGGGGCACCGATCTACTCAACTTCTCAACCTGCACTTCCCAGGGACCCTGCCCTGATCTGAGCTTCCCGACTCAAGTCCAGAAACAGCCATGGCTCCATGACCGGCTGATGTCAGAAAGCGGGCGCAGGGGTGGTGGGCTGGGCACATTCCCAGGGGCATCTTCTGCCACTCCAAATTCAAGGTGCCCACACACTTTGTAAACACCGCTTAGGTCTTTGGGCCTTTGGGAATGTTCTGTCCAAAGTGAGAGCAACTCGGGCACAGAAGGGAGAGCCAAGGTGCCTCCATCCACTTCCCTCTAGGCTCTTCGTCCCTGGCCTCACTGGCCTGGCCGGACACAGGGATGGCTTTGGGCTCTGCTATGGGGTTCTGTGACATCATCAGGGATGGGTGTGCCCATCACCTGCCCTTGCAGGAAGGAGCTCCGTCCCCCTCGGGGATACACGATGCTGCCTGTGCGTTCCTGGAGCAGCGGCCCCGCCGCCTGGCCACGGAGGTGGGACTTACCGCCGCCATTCTTGTAGCACAGGTAGGGGAAGCGCCAGACGTTGGCCAGGTCTACTGCGAAGCCAATGACCGAGAGGAGAAAGTCAATTTTCTTGCTCCAGGTCTCGCGCTCCTGCGTGTCCCCAGGGGTGTGCGGCGGGCTGACGAGGGTGGAGTTGGTGAGCTGCACCCCGTTCTGCTCCTTCAGCAGCACGAGCTCCACCTCCCGCGGGCCCACAGCGTTGGGCTCCCTAGCCGGGGCCACCACGGACGACATGAGTCCCACCGAGCATTTGCTTTTACTCATGGACGGACGTGGAGTCCAGGGATTCTGCACCTCGTCCCTGGTCTTCAGCCACCATGAAAAATAAACACACGGGAAGGCAGCGATGTAGCAGCTGGGACCACAGTGCAGAGAACAAGACGCAGGCGTTTGCGTCCACTCCTCTGGGAAGGAGCACATGTTCCCAGCACCCAGGGTGGCCCAGTGGCCCAAGTAGGGGCGGGAGACGCTGGTTCCCACAGCTGGGGTGGGGTTGGGGGGACCTCGAGATAGACATTCGCCTCTGTGCCCCCCTTTCCGGGCACAGCTCTCCGTCCCTGCCGAATGCCACGCCTGCACCACCGCTGACAGTAATGCACAGGTGTGACTTCACCTTCCATCACATTTCCAGACAGTGATTTTACAGTCTCGGAACAGCATTCAATAGCCAGTGTCTACCCAAGTGCTTACGTATTCTTCATACTCAGTAATAAAATAAAGAGTAGAATTTATATAGTCAAAATCAGCCATAGTAATTGAAGTTTAAAGATAAGTATCACAACAGTTCCTTCAAAGAATGCTGCACCACCCACATCCACCTGCGGCCTGCGCCCACCTGAGAGCTGGATGGAGGCTGGGACTGGACGATCGTGTACAAAGGACGTCCCCCCCCCCCGCCGGCCGAGCCCCCGGCAACACAGCGGTGTGGAGCACCTAGCCCACACGGCCAGGCCAAAGTGGCTCCTGAAGCTGGATCCCTGGGCACCGCTCCAGCCTGGGGCAGGACGGCAGGTGCAGCCCTGAGGGCAAAGTTCCCTGCACCCACCACACAAGCTATGTCATGCTCACTTTGTGTTCTGTGGCCTCTTCACCTCCCAGTGACAAACCCAACCTGCAAGTTCCTCAGCTGTGGGGCCGGGGAGCTGGAAGGACTAGTGGGCATCTCGGTGCAGTCAGGAGAGTGGCAAGTTGCAGAGATTGCAAATCCCAGGGCTTTTTGCTCAGACAACCGTCCTGCAGGCAAATCGGGGACCCAAAGGCGAAGCCCACCTCAATATTTGGGACCAGCTGGCCCAGTGCCTGGACTGAGGCCTCAGAGGAGAGGTTTGGGTGCAGAAAGGCAAACGTGGCCTCGTGGAAAGTGGAAAGCATCTTTCTCCGCCACACCCAGAACAAGAGGTGGAGCTGGAGCTGGCTAACAACTGTTGCCTGCCCGGCCCTGGTCCCAGCCAACCAGGAAGCCCCACCGAGCTCCGCGCCCCTGCGCCCAGGCTCCGTCTTAGACATCACAGACAGAAACCCCACGACATGAAGGGGCGCTGGGGAAAATTGCCCCATCAGATCGGGGTCTCCTCCCCCAGCGGCGGTGTCAGGCTGGACTGGGAGGAGCCCGACCACAGGCCCAGCCGCAGAGGCGCGCCGAAGGAAGCCGGCGGCCCCAGCCCCTGCCCACGTGGTTGTCCTCAGCCTGGGCACACCGGGGGCCACGGGAGCGTCGCCAGCCCTGCACCCCTCACGTGCACACACACGGTCTTGAGGGCCCCAAGTGGCACTGTCGGGTCGCGCTCCGCACCCAACTGTTGGCGAATTTGGAGACTGCGCCCAATGCAGGATGCGGACCCCGACGGCGCCCGCCCTGCCCTGCCGATCTCGGTTCCCGCCTTCAGGGTCTGCGGAAGGGACAGCGCGGCGCCAGGATGCGCGCAGGGCGCCCGTGCAGGGAGCGACTCTGGCCCTACCTGTCCGCCTGTCCGGGGCTGTGCACGGGGTCTTAGCGCTGTGCGGTCCCGCCGCCGAGCGTCCGTGAAAGAAAGCTCCGGCTCCGCTGCGCTGCGCTGGGCGGTCTCCGCCTCTGGGCTCTTATCGTGTCTCTGGGTCCGCCCCGCCCCGCCCGCCGTCGGGGTCGCCTCCCGTCCTGGCTCCGCCTCCGCACCGCCCCGGGTGGGCGGGGGACGAGCCCGGGCCGCGCCCCGCACCCCGCCCGCGGGGCCAAGAGAGCCGGGGAGGCGGCGGCCACCACTCCGAGGCCGGCGCGCTCCTGGCTGGAGGTCTGGCACATCCCGGAGCCTCGAACGCGCGGGAGCCGGGGCTGCTCGGGGTCCCTGACGTCTCGGACCGAGACGGGCGGTTTCCAGGGAGAACAGTCTGGGTGTCCCCCGACCGGGCCGGCACCCCTCGGGGGCCACACACCTGTGTCTGCCTTCGGGGCTCCCAGGCTTGCAGGTCCCAGCGACGCCGGAGCAGCGAGACGCCAGAGAGGGAGCCGCGCGGGGCGGGCCGGGCTGAGCTCCGCTCCCCCAACCCCGCTGCGACCGACCGCCCACCCTAAGCCTCTGGCGCCCCTCCCATCTTCCGGCCCTGGGGACAATATCCCTCTGGACAACCTCCTTCTCGGTGCAGGGTGGCTGGGGAGCAGCGTTCCGTGGTCCATCTGGCAGGTGGCTTCCTGCCCGAGTCCCCAGCCTCGCCTTGATGACCCCAGCTCCCTGCCCTGACCCACTGGCTATGTCTGGCCAGAGGCTCTCCTTCCCCTCTTCAGCAGGCGCCCAGCCTGAGGGCCCCAAGGTACCCACTTGTCCGCCTGCGTCTGGGCCACGGAGACGCAGGGCCTTTGGCCCCGGGTGTGGGGGGCCCTGGAGTCTCCAGGACACCGAGTAAGGAGCCCAGCCTCGCGGCCTGTGCCAGCGTCTAGGCTCATCAGAACCAAGGGGCTGGAATCACACTCTGCTCGCTTTGCAAAGCAATTTTCTGAGACCAGCCTGCAAAGCCAGGGGTCCACTCGGACCAATGGACTCTGTCTTCTCTGAGGTACCTCCGGGCAGGATTTTACATTCGGATGAAGGAGCCTCCAGGCCACCCAGCAAGGCCAGTGTCCAGGTCTGGAGAAGGCACCACGGTGAGTGGCTGTGTCCAGGCCCTGAGCGTAGCTCTCCGGTGACCCTGAGCTGGGCATTCCTCTCGGGCTATCCCACGATGTTCCCTGCTATGAGGACCCTGTTGTGGGGCGTCCACACCCTCCCAGCCATGCAGGGGAGCTGTGTCCCTTGCGCTCCGGCTGCTCAGTCCCCATTTGCTGTGTGCCCCACCCCTGCAGCCTCCCTGCCCTTTCCACATCCCTGACCCTGACCGTGGGCAGCGCTGGCTCCAGGGTAGAGGCAGAGGCAGAAGGGCTCAGGAGCTGTGCCTGCAGGCAGATCAGAGCCCACAGCGACCCGGTGACTGTCTCAGTGCTCCTGGGGTTAAACCCCAGACTGGGACCTAAATGCCATAGCCTGGGGCTTAAACACCCTAGACTGGGGGCTTAAACGCCACAGGCTGGGGCTTAAACAACAAACATTTGCTTGCAGTTCCAGGGCTGGGGAGTCCAGATCGAGACGTAGCCGGCACAGTGCCTGTGGGCTCAGCCGGCTTGTGGGCTGCAGACAGGAGTTTCCTCCCGTATCTTCCCTCCGGTCGGAGGGTAGGACGAACTCCCTGGGGCCTGTTTTTTTGCTTGTTTGATTTTTGAGACAGTGCCTTGCTCTGTCACCCAGGCTAGAGAGCAGTGGCGTCATCATAGCTCACGCACCCTCCCACCCCGGCCTCCCAGGTAGCTCAGACTACAGGCAGGGGCAGCCACACATGCCCAGATAATTTTTAAATTTTTCTTTTTTTCTTTTTTGGTAGAGGCGGGGTCTTGCCCTGCTGCTCAGGCTGGTCTCTAACTCCTGGCTTCAAGCAATCCTCCTGCGGGCCTCTCAAGTGCTGGGATCATAGGTGTGAGCTGTGCCTGCCTGTTCATAAAGGCAGTGATCGCATTCTGGAGGGGGGCCCTCATGATCTCATCACCTGCCAGAGGCCCCACCTCCTATCACCCGCCAGAGGACTCACATCAGGGGTGGGGTCTCAACTTGGGAATTGTGAGGGATGGGGGTTCAGTGCGTGACATTCAGGGAGGTGATGGGGGTGCAGGAGATGGGAGCTGGGATGCCGCCTTGGATCTGCAGTGTGCCAGCCACGGGGGGCTCAGCAGCACAGGTTTCGAGGAAGGGGAGTCAGGCCACGAAGGGGCCCTAGTCAGGGGGTGAAACCAATAAACGGCCTCCCAAGGAAAAGACCTGGGGGTCATTTAAGTAAAGGAACGCAGGGTAGGACTGATGTTCAGACGCTGTGTAAAGAACACACAAACCAAACACGCTGGGAAGGAGTTGCACCCCTGCGGGAGGGCAGAATAGGGACCCAACCCACGGGTGCAAGAAAGGAACGGGTAGCAGCAACTGCAGGCCCCACGCACGCTGGGGCAGCCTCTCGTACTGACGTGTGACACGCAGTCAGAAGGCACCGGCCACTGGCG